>JANIJG010014757.1:2374-52092 GCA_024611175.1 Megaceryle torquata
TTCTCGTTGTTTGTACTTCACATAAATTCATAACACAAACACGCATGAATGAGAAAAAAAAAAAAAACAAAAAAAAAAAAAGGAGGGGAGGGGGGGGGGGGGCAGCAAAAGAAAGAATCATTTATAGCAGAGGAACCCTAAGGAGCAGCATCACAAATGGATTCTTGCTTATCTTGCTGGTGGTTTTCCCCCGCTTCTTGCTCTTGTTCCTGTTAAATTATTTTCCATCCATGGGCTTTCAGAGTGTATCCAGGGAGCTGCATGTGCCTAGATCTACCCCAGCAGACCAGTAGCAGTAAAACTGTTAATAATGTTTTCTTTTTTCTCCATGTTTCTGAGTGACCTATGATGTTTGGCAACTCTGTATTCATGATTCACAAAAAGACATCTGTCAAGGAAAAGCTATTCCCCTTCTTCTTGCTTCATAGCATATCTTAGATTTTCTTTTGTCATGATTCTTCTCCAAACAGTTTTCTGTGGGGGTGGAAAGGGTGGGAAAGTCTGTCTGAATTCCTTATGTTCACTGAGACATCATTACAGCATGCCAAGATTTTACAGGGGTGAAAATATTCCAGGAAGTTGTTATTTATCAATTCCCAAGGAAATTAGCTCACAGAATACAAAAATAAGCCTTAAGTAAATGAAAGTAAACAAAGAAATAAATGCCAAGGGGCATGTCATTTTGCTTTTATTTTCTATTTCTGCTACACCAACACAAAAAAACCCCATTATCAGTTCTCATCCTCTGTCCCATATGAACCTAGAACTGTGCAGGTTGCTCTAAAAAAAAATCAAATCTCAGCTGTAAACATGAAGCCTAACATCTCCCACAACTGTTTCTTACACAGTTGGAAGTCATTGTTGCTTTTCATCCTAGCATTACTGCAGTTCTACATGAACTTGATGTTCTCTTATTTTATCATTTAAAATTTCATTCACAGTTTCATTACAATGCTGAACCAGGGAGTTTCTTACAGGTTTTTACTCAAAGCTCGTTTGAGGATTATTTTGGGCTCATCAATGAGATGCTTCTCTCTTAAGGTTCTGACTCAAGCTTTTGGAGCAAACAGTACAGGCACTTAAAAAGTCCAACACTTCACACTTCTTGATATTGCCTATCAAGGCAAGGCAACATTTCCAAAAAAGAGTCAACAGTATTGGACACACACCCTTGCTGCAAGCGTAGCTCAGATACTTAATTTCATTCTCTGGTCTCTTTTCATCAGCACTTTAAATTAATTCCCTTGAATGTGAATTGCTGCTCTTGCTGTGTGGTCTCCACCGGCTCTGCAGGTGTGCGCTAGGAAACTGGGAACTGTAACACTGGAAAACAAGCCAGAAAAAGTTTCTAGAAATCATCCTTCATTTTGGTAACACAGCTGGAAGATGCAGAGCAGACGGTTGTTTTCACCTCATCCCACGTCATGTCCCAGCCTGGCTATCCCAGCATCACAGTCTTACACTGATATAATTGCCTCCCTACCTGACACTGTATGCATTTTACAGCTTCCTCTTGACATGGACTTGGTTAAGTTAGGGAAAAACTCAGTGTGTTTGCCTTCCAAGAAAGTAAATAAAGGAAGGTCCTATAAACTGTGGGTTGTTTTTTAACATGTTTTCATGGCAATCCCCATACGGGAATTCAGATAGCCAGAGATGTCCATATGACCTCTTGCTAAACTGCAAGATATGGGATTAGTGGGCAGGGCTGTCTTGCCTCCATGTGCAGAGAGCCCCAGCAGGGACAACAGTCATGGGACAGGGGACCAATTCACCCCTTCCTGCAGGGCATCACCCTCCAGGATATTGCTGCTCCTGCCAGGAGTTGCAAATCCAAAATGAGTGGCAGTGGGAGGCAGGGCTGCCTGCAGCCCTTTGAGCTGCTGCTGGATTAGAGGCTGAAATTTACTGCTGCAGTACTTGAAACTGCTGCACACAACATTCTACTTTCCTCCTTTTCCCAAGAGATTAAAAAATCATCTGATGCCTGTTCCCTGTGATTCACTTCTTGAAATGTCTTTGCCAATTCTTAGGAGAGAGAAACAAGATCACTCGAGCAAGGATTGCTCAATGGAAAAAAAATTGCACCCGGGGGAAGTGAAGCTGGAAGAGAGGATGAAACTCTCACTGCTCTATCCTTCCTGCAGAGCTTTGCCCTGTCAAATTTTAAAGAGTATAGAAGAGAAATGCCTGGTGTGGGAAAAGGGATGTAAGACAGTTACACTTCTCCATCTTGATCATGTGCCACACATGGGCAGACAGATGCTTCAAAACCATAGTGATAACTTCTTGTTAATAAGGCTCATATCTCCTATATATCCCTGAAGTGGATAATTTATGATGGTATAGAAACAGGGAGCTGAAGAACTTTTCATTTGCTGTACTATAATGAGCTATCTGGACTATGTCATTAGCTATATGATAGCAGAACTATCCAAAACATAGGTTGAAGGTACCCAATGGCTCAGCAGAGCAACAGTAGTCATAGTTTGTCATGGATACACAGAACTCAACAACAATTTAAAGAAAACAATTTTGGGAGAAAATACAGATGCAGTAACACAAAGCAATATTGTGACTACATTTTCAAAGGGTACTGACAGATATTAAACTGTCTCCAAATCACACTGGAGCCTTTTGTTTCAGACGTCGTTTTTCTCAGCCTTTGGTCAGTAAACCAGAATAATTAATTTATTGTACATTTTGAGCCATAAGCTTCCTGTGAGATACCAAGTGAGAGTTACGGATATTCAGCATCTCATAGCACAAAGTTCTGCAAGTGTCACATTTTTTTTGAGTGGTTCCTTTTTCTCCTTGTGGTTACTGCTGGGAAAATGAACGTCTACAAATAAAAATATTACCAAGTCAGCACAACTCCTTTCAAGGCTTTGGGTTGTCTCAGTTGTAAAGTTGAGAACAGCTGCAGGAGCGGGGTTGAGCCCTTTGTCAGAAGTGAGAGACAGGGAGGAGGCTGTGAGGTACGTGCAAAATCTCTACGGAGAAGAGGGATGTCAGATAAGGAGGAAAAATAATCTCTCTGAGTATTGGAGGAACTCAGACCACTACAGGTTAGTCATTAAACTCAGAACAAGCTCTTATCTTGTGAGCTATTGGTTTGCTTAGTTTTGTCTTGCACTCTCCTTTTCCTCTCCTAAGGATGCAAGTCAGTCAGTTAGTGAGGAGGCAGTTTCTCTGGCTGATAAGGGCCCCAGAATCTAATTACCTTCATGTTCTGTGTTAACTAACTTGGGCATTAACATGGATAAAATTCTGGTACGAGCATCACTCAAGACTACTCTCCCATGCAATCAAATGCTTTCAAATTACCCAGAGAGCAATGGTGTCTTAGTAAAGGTCATATTCTTTACCATAATAATCTCTTGCTTTGTCTTGCACCAGTTTTGACTAGAAAAGGCATTGTTGCTGTGACAAGTTTGCTCAACACAGGGACATCACACTGTGCTGCACCACAAGTCAAAGCAAGTTGTGGTGGGTACCACAGGGTGGGCAGGCAGCAACATAAATGGCTTCACCTGAGAGGGAAGCTGCCTTGAGAGTGGGAAGGTAGCCTTTGGGCCAACACTATGTCTCTAAACATGGTAAGGGAGAAGAAGAAAATATTTTAAAACATCCATCAAAATGAAGGCATTGTAGAGCTGGGAAGAGATGTGTGCCCTGCACCTTTCAAATGTGTCAATATTCCTTTCCTGTTAGGTTCCCCTGAAAGACAAAGCAGATTTTTTTTCTGTATTCGGCAGATATATCCAAGGATTCATAAGACTGTGTGGGCTCTGCACTTTCATGGGTACATGGACACATGCACACATCTCTTGTTTTCCACATTGATACTGTATAAAACTCATAATGTAGGCTGCTGCTGAAAAGCCACCGTGTATCCTCCAGTGCATACAGCCTATTCAGCCATCTCTAAACACTTCTACTCCTGTTACCTTAGCAACAGCCCGAGGGAAATCCCTAAGTAATTAATCAAGCTGCTTAGACGTTTAAGGTTTCTTACAAGGGAAGCTGTTATCTAGCTTCTTTCTCATTGCTCACAAAAATTCTATATTTAGAAAAGAAATGGCATGTGGGCTGATTTAGGGATCTTCCTTCATCTGTTATATAAGGGAAGGAAGGTGAGTGCCCATGCATACCATTTATGTGCCATGTGTGTATATGCTTAGTAACTGATATTGCAAGTAATAGCTGAAGCATGAACCTCAAAGGATTTAGAGCTCCAGCTGGAGGCTGCATTTCTTCAGACATTTTGATGTCCTTCTTAAGAGACCATCCTGGTTTCTCCCTCCGGTGCTAGATTCAGAATTCACTTCCAGGATCACCAACTCACAATCAAGTCAAACTGCCAGAAACTTCTACGATAATTTAGCCTGAGTTCTCATACAATCCTTCATATAGAAATGTACTGACCTATTTTGTGGGTTTTTTTCTGCAGAAGGCAGTATTCTTCCTTGTACACTAAGAAGCATAACTGAGACTGCCAGACTGTGGACACCATAAAGCTTGCCTTGCAGAAGGAGGTACCCATTGACCCTTTCCTCTAAACACTTGATTTGGAGACAATTAGAAAAAACCATGGGATATGGACTTTCTTTTTGCCTTTTAGGATAGCAGCTAACTTAATAATGTCAATTTTCCTTCATGGTGTGTATCCCTAAGGACTTTCCCATGGAGCTGTTGTTCTGTGAAGAATGATGGTAATTTGCTTTTCTGAGTTACCTCATAAGGTCACATAAGGGAGCAGTCCATAGTCATCACAACAAAAGTGTGACTAGGTCATGTCACTAACTTTTCAGTACAGCATTTTTTCCTCGAGTGAAGCAGATCCAACAACAACAAAACCCCCAAAATCTTCACAGGAATGTGCATCTTGGATCATTTTTACTTAGGAAGTTTTTGCAGACTTTGTTGGGTGAGAAGCAGATCCCACCTGAGGAGAGACAGCACCTGGAGCTTAGGGCACTGACAAGGGAAGAGGATGATAGTGAGTCACACCCCTTTTCATCCTTAGCAAGTTCAATGATGAGCTTCACCACTCAATATCCTCTCTCAGTGCTTTCAATACATTGATACCTGCTGAAGGGTGTCTCCCATGTGTCATGACAGCTTTTGAAAGCCTTCCACTGTCTTTGTATGGGATAATTCTCAAAAAACTCTCAAAAATGCTCAGAGGAGGAGATAACAGCAGCAGATTCTTTTCTGTGATCTGTGCCATGCCAGAAGAATGCTGTTTAACCTCATTTTGCTTGCTTTCTGTGCTAAGCCTTGACAGTATGGCCCCCCATGCTGACCCACATACTGTGCTCTTTAAGGCTCAGAGATTTACATCTGTTTCACCAGCAGGCACCATTTCACTTTTGGATTAGCCAGTCCTGGGGTAGTAAAGCACTTTATACCTGTAGAGATCATTTCTAACATCAACGCAACTTGAGTTCACCCTAATAAAGCAATGGACATCTGAAAAATGAGAGGCAAAAGCCACAAAGCAGGAAAAAATGTATACCAGTAAAATGGAGTTATCGATTACACTTAAACATTATAGTAAGCTTCTCCTAAATGCTCGGGTCTCAGCTGACCTGGCCTATGGGCCAGCTGCCCTCTCTCCCTCTTCTGCGTAGCATTTTGAGCTCCCCAGAGCCTGCACTCAAAACTCTCTCATGTCTTTTCTACTACAAAAATACAGTTCCTGACACTGAATAGAGGTGTAGTGATGCTTAGTTTTCTCCTCCCATGGGGAGAGCAAAGCACAGCATTTTTTTTCTCTCCCACAGGATTTTCTGTGCATTTACATTGCTATGCTGTGCCTGAACTAGCACATTTCATCTGCTCTTAACTGGTCTTCTTACCAGTTACAAGCTTTGCAACATGGCTACTACTTGTAAAAACATTATGAGAAGGGTTCATTTTATAAGCAAGTCCCTAATCTCTCAGGATAGGAGGTACTCCACTTAATTTTATCTAAGTTAGGAAGCTAGTCTTAGTCATCAAAGTGAATTAGAGACCTGGATGAGCATGAATGATGCACCTGTTTCTCTTCTCTGACTAGGGAGGAGAACTTAGAGACTGAGGCACAAGAGGTGTCTACATTTCAAGTATTTTGAGTTAGATGAGATGGACAGCATCAGTGAACCTCAGGGCCTTTAGGAGCTTTTCTTGGGACCACATATTGCACCAGATCACACCTACCTTTCAAGGATTTAGTCCACTCTGTTTCACACCAGTGAAACAAGTGTCACAGGTAACATAAAAATATGTAATAACTATTAATAATAATTGCAATGCATTTGATGTTTATGTTTCATGGTCCAGGCTAAGGACCAGTTACTGTGAGAGTCATTCTTGGAGTAGAGTCTTCCTCCATTAGTCCAATATGAAGGTCAAACATCCATGAGGATGAGACCTACAGTCATTCTGCTGTCATCTGAAACTGGAGAAATTTATATTCTTCACTTGGTTATGTATTCCTGCTGACCTCCCATATATACAAGGATGCATATACACATTCAGAGGACTAAAGATTTGGCAATACAGAAAACTATCTACAGTCATCAGTGTCTGCTGCTGCCTGCTAAGGGTTGTTCATCTATGCCCAGACTGGGCTGCAAGTTTTCTTGGAAATGAATCTCCTTTGCCTTTTCCTTTCCTTGTTTCTCTTGCTTAGATCTGTATCTCACAGTAAGTGAAAGTGCTCACTTTTGCAGTCTGCAAACAAGTACTAATGAGGTCATTAAACTTTTATGAACATCCATTTATATGGCACACCTTTGGACAAAGCTAGGGTTTCAGTCTTAGGGGAGGGCAGTTTTTCAGCTCTGAGCACCAGGCAGATTGTAGCCAGGCAATGCTTTGCTGGGCAAAACCATTGCTTGATGAAGGTGATTAGGCACACACTGGACAAGAGATTAGAAAGAAAATTGGTTTTGGAATGAGAGAAGAAGGAAAAAAAAAAAAAATGGAAAAAACCCCAAAACATCAGAAAGTTTTCTTGCAGGTGTTAGCAAGTCATAAAGAAGTCAGAAAAAGGAGGGAGAAATAGGACACTGCATAGGGCTTTACATTCAGCATGATAAAAACTCTGGTCCATTGAGGAAACTGAAAAAAAGGAAATCTGTGTAGGCTTTGTCAAGATATCTACATCTCTTCTCTTAACTACATCAAGCAAAATCAAGGCCTTGGCAATTTTTCAGAGCTGGTGTGTCTATCTGATTCTGTTCACATGTTATCTGAGAGGGGTGACTTGAACTCCAGAACTCCAGAAATCATGAGATCACAGAATCACAGAACGGTTTAGGTTGGAAGGGACCTTTCAAGGTCATCTAGTCCAGCCCCCCTGCAGGGAGCAGGGACATCTGCAACTAGAGCAGGTTGCAAGAGAAACAGATCTCTTGCAAGAGATCTTGCAAGAGAAAATGGGATGTATCTGGGATGCTGGAGCCAGTCCTGCAGGCAGGAGGCAGCTGCGCCTTAATACCTTATTTCTGTGAATGGGACATGGGGAGACAGGCAGAGTCCAGCAGTCAGGTAAAGCAAGAGACAGTGCTGCAGCCCACTCAGCATGGAGAGGTGTATGAACTGCCTGTGCAGCACCTTAGTGAGGGGAGCTGCCAGGGTCAGCAAGACCCTGCTCCATGGACCCCATCCCCCTCTGTGCTGCACCTTGCACATGCTGCTGCTGAACAGGCTGCAGTCATAAGAAGTTACCTAATTGGGCACTCCAGATTTTCATTTAAAACTCACTGGAAATACATGATCATTGTTCTTTTTCCTGTAGGGATGAGAGGGTTAGATCCCATACATAAACTGTGCCTTTGACAAACAAAAGAAAAATCAATACACAGATGACAGGTGTCTCACCAGTGGAATATTGAAACACAGTGCATTCCCGCAGAGGCTGCTTTTGCAGAAGTGGCTAGTCATCAATCTTTGCCATCCTTCTCTCAGAAATGTGATGTAGGCTGTGAGGCTTATAACGGAGGATCACTAAACCTCTTGATTAAATAAGAATGTTTATTTTTTTCCAAGACTGAGGTCAGTGGAAATGAGACTCTGAGTGTCTCAAAATGGCTGCAGCTTTTCCTCTAGCTTCCCTGTCGCAGACCTCGCCCATGTGCAGCTCACCTTGCAGTTGTTTCATTCCTCAATGATTTTCCTTTTCTCTTCTGACTGTAAAAGAATATTTCTGCAACTGGAGATAAAATCATAGCATCTTTAATGAGGAACATGGGAGAGACAGAGTTCCTAAATCCTAATTCAAAAAAACCCTTGAAAATATCCCTAATTTTAAGCATACACTTAAATATGTTGCTCTCAGTGATCTTATGGAAACCACAGGATTTAGGGGAACAGTCCCAGAAGGGACATCCTAGGGAAGGGTCAGCACCAGTGCCCCTCAGGCAGCTCTGATGAATATGCATGTGCTCGGTGTGAGATGCCGTGTAGAAACCCCAGCTGTGTAACAGTGATTCACTGGGACAGGCTCTGGGTTAAAGATTTTTTCCCTAACTAAAGACAGACATCCAAACAGGAGTCTTTTGCCAGTCAGGCTTTTTGCTGTCCCTTTTAAATCACACACAGGAGCTTGTGAAGCCACTGAAAAAATGTATTTGTATGACAGAAACACTTAGTATATCCTCTCTGATAAAGGCTTTCCATCACCATTTCCTGAGTGGAGTTCAGAGCTAGTGTTCTAGATTCTTGAGAAGCATGACATAGAATCATAGAATTGTCAGGGTTGGAAGGGACCTTAAAGATCATCTAGTTCCAATCCCCTGCCAATGGCAGGGACACCTCCCACTAGATCAGGTTGCTCAGAGCCCCATCCAGCCTCATCTTAAAATCTCCAAGGATGGGTTTTCCACCACCTCCCTCGGCAACCTGTTCCAGTGTCTCACCATCCTCATGGTGAAGAAATTCTTCCCAACACCAAAGAGCTACTAACTAGTTTCAGTGGTCTATCCGCAACCAGTAGTTAACCACAGCAAAATAACAGGCCTATTCAAATAACATCCACCCCTACATCCCCATTTAAGATACATAGTTAAATAACACACCATTTTTTCTTTTTCATCTTACAGCATCCTTATCTACAGGTTTGGAAAACCAGTCTGACTAGAGTTCCTAATGCATCTCAATCTGTACACCCAAGACACTGTCCCAGGGGCATAACCCACCACTGCAATGCATCCACATACTTGCTACATGTGCACTGGGACATTATGAACTTCACTTGTGGAAAAAGGTGCTGCAATAAGGTACCTCAAGGGAGAAAAGTGTCTGTTTCCATTCTGATTCACCTCTTGAAGAACATATTCAGAAAAACAGAGGTCTGATTTGCAGACAGACAAGTGCGAAGTGTTCAGAAATTGTTTTAGGAGCCTTAGAATATGACAGAGAGCAGAGCCAGGCAAGTGGATTGCAGTGGTCAGCACATGCCACTGCATCCAGGAATTGTGTGTGTATGACCCTCCTCAAGCTGATACATAACCACCACACAACAAAGCAGAAAGGCGACTCCAGAGGAGAGGAAAGAGGTTATTCTAAGATGAAGAAAAAAAAATAAATATATATATCAAAGGATGCTCCTAGATATACCTTAATAATAGTTGAAGACAATAGTAGTGAGCAAAAGAAAAAGGCTATGAAGAAGCAGAATATCCAGGTGAAATAAGTTTCTGACATTGGCTTCCACTTTTGTATTTGTTGTTTTCCATATTCTTTAAAGAAAATGACACATTTGACTAGAGTACTCATCAAATCTACAACCACATCTACATTTGTTTACTTAACACATTCATTTTTGTTATGATTCCAGATGTTTTCTTCTGTCAGGTTCATGCTCGGGTGTCACTGCTGAAGCTGCCTGTATTGAATCCCAGCCCATACCCTAACCTGCCCCATCAGGCAACTGGGCCAGCAGCAGCCTGTTCTACCCTCACACAAACAGGTGTAAGAAACTGCTCCATGTTTCTCCAGTACTATTTTCCTCTTAGAAAATGCCAGTTGTGAGACCAAGCACCAGTTCCTAGTATTGCTGCTATGCACACAGGGAAAGGACTGGCCTCCAGGCACCAAGGGCCACCTGGTGCCATAGCACATGTCACCTAATCATTGCCCAATTCTTCCTAGCCACCTCCTAGCTAGGAAGTAATTCAGACACTTAAACATTAGCAGACAGTGACACTGTAGATGCTATTTTTGGTCTGAGACATTCAAATGGTAAATACAACAGGGAATCTATGGAAGATCTGGGTTGTTTTGGAGGCAGAGAAGATAGACTATGGCACCTAAAATAGCACTATACGCCCACACTAGGCCCTTTATTACTGTCATGAAACTTTCATTGTCCCTCTCTTAAAATGAGGAATCAGATTGTTGCAGATTAATCTGACAGGATCTTGTATTTCTTCTGCAGCAAAACCCTAGATTTAGCAAAGATGAAATGGAATTTCTGTGCTGTATTCACTGAAAATGCTGATTAAAGAAAAAACAGAGGAGTAAGAAAGAACCCCCTGGGGAAAATCAAAGGTTTTCCATAGCCTTTATACTGTTTATCCTGATATTAACTGTGAAGGCTTTAATACTGTCCACATTCTAAGTTTGTAGAGTGCCACTGATTTTCTCCTTGATGAGATACAATTTCATCTAAATTGTCCAGTGGAAAGATGAGAGTTTGTGCAGCTGGGATAGAGAGTATGTGCAGACACAAGAGGCAGCTTGATACCATGGAATAAGATGGATACATCTTCTAAGTGGCCAAAAGTAAGATAGCTCATCATGGCTCTACCTAAATTGCTAACTCTAAACTCAGCAGTCAATAATCCCCATTAGATGAATATTCTTCACTTCCCAAAACTGGCTTCATGCCTCCTGCAAATTTGATAAAACTTTACTCTATTGGTTTTGCTTAATTCCCATCTGCAGGAAGGGAGGTGGAGCACAGTTCCACGGCAAGGGGACAGTCACCAGAAACTCTTCTCTGTGAAACAAAAAGCAATAGCTATCTCCCATTGTCTGTCCTGTCAGTCACAAGAGGTACCATGCCATGCCTGCTCTTGACTTGCAGAGGCCCTGGGTTCATTCTCCACCTGCATGGGTCAAACCTGCCCTTGAGCTGCAGCAAACATAAACTCACACACCTTCACATTGGAGCATAGCAAGGGCTGCCTCAGGGTCAGGGTCTTTCAGCTGTCCACCACCATGATGGGTTGAGGCTCTAGGAAAAGCCTTTCTAGACATTCTCTGAAGCTGGAGGACTTTGTGCCACAGCTAGGTTTCCTGGCTCTTGGCCCTCACAAGGACATCTCCTGGGTCCCTGTAGGCAGCCAAGGGATGAAATGTCATCAAACAGTAATAGCATGTGTATTACCTCCATCCTGAATCCTTGAAAGGACCTGTTGGGCATAGAACCCACCACCACTTGAAAACACAACTGCAGATAATTCCCAGGTATGGATGACAATGTTGTGGTCTTCCAGAGGGGTTTGTCATGACTCTTTATAGTTGCTGCTGCTGTGGGCAATCCCTTTTCTCCTCCAAAGGTGACCACAAGACATAAATTTACTGTACCCATTAATTCACTGCTACTACAAGGGCAAATGTCCTCCCTGCTCCATGACCACATGTCCCAGTTATGGTTCATCTGAGTGACTGATCCTCTTCTGCCACAGTCTTAGTATCTGCTCTTCCCACTGTAGCATTTCTTGTTTCTACAAAGAAAAAAAAAAGCCTTCCTGACACGTTCAGGAAAATAACTTTCTCATGTCTGCCACCTCCCCAGCTTTTACTCTCCCCACAAAGTAAATACACTTCACACTCCCCCAGAAGGGCACAATAGCTGTGAAGAAACAAGTTCTTTTTCCTTAGATTTGGCAGGAGATACTATGAGTACTGATATCTGTTTTCCCCCAGGTGAGAAAAACAGCTACAAGGTGTCTGAAGCTGTCGTGCTGTCCGGATGAAGCTCAGTGGGTTACCTGCATCTCCCTTGCTAATTGGACATGTTTTTCTCAATAAGGTTACCAAAAAAAAAAAAAAAAAAAAAAAAATCAGCAGAAAGAAGAGGAAATATTCATGGTTTGAGTTTGGTGGTTTTTTAGACTCTGTATTTCTGCCTGTTTACCTGGTTTTGGTGATGGGCTGGGGCAGTGGACAGTCACAGTGATGGAGAAGACTGGTACTTGGCATCACCACAACCACTCTGGTATGTAAACACAAGTAGTAGCTGAACAGAGTGGAGACTGCAGAAGGAACTACATCTGCCTTGTCCAATGTGCCCATCCCTGCAAGTGGAAATGAAGGCATACAACAGGGCAGGTTGTTTTTTAAGGTTTCCCTGGAGAAATTCTGAAGTAAACATGAAAGTGGTACTCTGGTCTCAACTTTGCTTTGGTCCTGCCAAATAGTCTTGGTTACCTTCATCTCTTTCTCTGCTCATGCCTGTCTTGTCTGTTTAGCCTGCAAGCTACAGCCTATGTCACCACTGTGGTACAAATCATGAATACCTGCAGAAGCAAGAAATCTCCAGGGATTTCTATGTCTTTGCTGGTGTCCCTGATATCTGTAAAATGCAAAGAAAGTGCAAGTTCCTGTTAGGTGTTTGGGAGTGCAGAGATGCTGAAAGATCACATCCTCTGCTCTTTTCTGAAAGGCCATGACTGATGGAATTAAACTTTAATGACAGACAATTGCACTTAGAAGAGGAAAGAAGGAATGGTAGGGTTGTTTTTCCCTGCTACATTGGGAGCTGCTGTTGGGTTCATCCTAACACTTTACAGCCCAGTTAGTTAGCTGTGCCCCAGTCTGAGAGTGAGAGAGCAGTCCCATGCTGCCTGTGGGGCTGGGACACAGGGTGTGACCTTTACAGACCAGCCAATTTTGCCTCTTCAAAAGAGAACTTACAGTCCCACTGGAACACTTTTAGTTAACTTTTTGTGCTCAGAAATTGAAGGAAATAGGTCAGTTTACACAAGCAATTAATTTGTCCCCAAGAACATAGTTATCTCAAAAACGTCAGTCTTCAATAATTTCTCTGGACACATCCTCACAGTGAACCAGACAACTCTAGAAATTTTATCAGCCATTTGAATGTCAGTGTGGGTGATGAATTAATTATCAGGAATTGTATGAGCTTTTATTAAGCATAAAAGATTATTTACTGCAAGCTATTTTAAGTTTGAGCACTAATGGGAACAGTCTGACTCACCTGCACTGCCTCTTATAAAATCAATCCAAGTATGTAACATGGTCATCACCTTTGTAGATGTTTTATGTGGAGGAGGAATACTTTTTAAAACTTGGCAACAGCAGTTATTAGCTGTGAATATGATCCTTCCAGGAGTGTTTGTGTACTGAATGTATTAAGGTTATTTTAAACTTGGATAACATGTTCAGCATCCTCCTCTGTATATAATGCCTTTCTTTATTCAGGCATACAGCTGGACTTCTCATTCTGGTGTTCAAGTCATAGTAAATCTGTACAACCAAATCAATAAACCTAAGTGGAGACGTGATAAAGCAGCATTCACATGATGATTCACAATTCAGGGTAGCAGCTCATCTATTTTGGCAGTGCTGTTTTCAAAGGCCATTGCTCCTGAAGAACAGGAAGGATGATTTTGCAACATTGTTTGATGGGTTTGAGATGCATATTTCAGGAAAACAAGAGAGGACATTTGGTCAAGATGTAGCTTTGGCGGGTCCCCTGCCTCCTGTAGATGCTGAGTATTGAAAGCAGGGGTCACAGACCAGACACGGGCATGCAGCAAAGCTCACCACAGGACAGTTTTCTGTATTTCCTGCTTTAAGTACACATCTGGTCTGTCCTGCAAGCAAATCCACATGAGTCGTCACAGCAATGAGTCACAATGAAAAGAGACTGGCCTTTATTGTAGATGGTAATTCTACTGACTTAGAGGCAACAGATAGAAGAGCCCTTCATGGTCCCATATTTCAAAGGGAATCTATAAACAAGAGAAGAAGGAATTTTACAGACACAGTGAGGAACTATAAAGCAAATTTTTCTAAATTACCTAGCAGCATAAGTGTTGGCAGACAGAAATATTATTTAACCCCTCCATGTTGTCCCCTAGTTCTTTCTGTTATTAATCCCATACAAATAAAACACATGTACATAATCCTTCAAAAATTTAATTCAAACCAGTCTCTGTTTCCTTTTAAGGCAAAGTGAAAGATGAGCTAAAGATGCAGGACTAATATCTTTTGTTGGAAGATGTCCTTTTCCCCAGGCATGTCAGAATTTTAGTTGATAAATTAATATTCTTTTTTCTACTTCAGTGTGGCCTGCTTGCTGCAGTCTGACTTTCCTTCTTTGTGTAAAAAGCGTTATACACAATGCAAACAGATGACAGTTCTGTCTCTCAGCTAGTTTTCCTGTCAACCATTTAAAAATGCAGTTTCCTTTAATGACCCAGCAGCATGGTTCACCAGAATGCTTCCATACAGTAATTTCTGTCTGTATGAAAGTGCTCAAACCAAGTCTGACATGCAGCCAGATAAGCCAAGACACATATGAATTTTTTTTATTATTGTGTCCATCTGAATAACATTGCAAGAAAGATGTTGAGCACATCAGTAGTTTTGCAGTCATGAGAAAGGATGACATCCCAGTCCTAAGTGGGATTCATCTGCAGAACTTTGGCATTATAGAAAAGGGCAATGTGGCCACAACAGTGTTTCTCATTAAAGCCATGGCACTGAGAACAGCTATTTAAGATAATTTATTTTGGAGAGCAAAGAGATCAATAACTCAGAAACATCTATTTGCTGCCTTTCGTGACTCCCATTCAGTTTGGGAGCATACTTATTAACCTGAAGCTATTTAAATATACCCATGCCAACCCCCCCCCCCCAAAACAAAACAAAAACACAAACCAAAACCAAACAAACAGACAAAAAAACAAACCAAACCAAAACAAACAAACCCAAAACAACAACAACAACACAAAAAAACAAAAACCAACCTAAACTTAACACAACTTTATTTTCAGGAATTCAGAGAAGAATCTGTCAAGGGAAATGACATCTCTTTCGAGCTAAGGAAAGTCATGTACTACACAAGTGGAGCTTGTCAGCACCACATTACTGAAATGCTCTTGGTTTGGTTACATGACGTTTAATAGTCCTTGAACACAATACACATGTTGGTGCATGGGCACATAGAGCTGGCAAGTGGAGTGCTCATAATGGAAAGGAGAATGTATCAATATTCTATAGATTTCACAAACCACACAGACAAAAGAAAAAGAAAGGGGCTTGGTAAGAGAAAAGAAAGCAAAATAAGATAGGAAGAAATTGCCAATAGAGCAGAGTTAATATCACAAGTTGTCCTTTCTCCTCTAACAGTGCCATCTTCTATTATTCACAGCCAAGAATCAGAGCAGGCATGAGACATCATCACGTAAGATTACTACAGGCTGCACCTGATCATGCAAATTACACCTAAACCTCTGGGATGTCTCAGCTTTCCCAGTACAAGCCAGACCTTTCCTCTTCCTGTTTTAAAGATACCACTGGGCCACTTACAAAAACATGGGCACTGGATGTTCTCATCTGCTACAGCTCCTCCTCTCTTATCTATAATAAAGTTTATATATTTGGACTATCTGCTCTTTTAGCAATTGATATTTGTAGGGATAAATACAGCAAAAAGGTGTTTGAGAGAGATAATTCACATCATCAGGTGTGCAATTTCTTCTTTGAATTCTGGAAACTGTACATAGGCAGCTACTGCTAGAAAAGCCACAAACACAACAGGAAGAGAGAGGGCAGAGAAGAGGTAAGTAAAGTTGATTCTTTGTTGCTTTGCAATGACAATGACAGATGAAAGCAGACACCAGGGGAACCTGGAATTACTGTGGACAAGGTAGATTCCTTATAGGCGCTGTGCCTGGGATGGACAGCCTCTCCAGAAATGTGGAGATAAATCTTGATGTAATAGTTGAAGATGATTTTGGTCCTCAGTCTCCTGGTGATTCATCACCTTCTACTCATCTGCTCCTCCCGTGGCAGGGCTGGGACACTAGTGTCTCAGGCAACATCCACTACTAAACAGAAGCATCTTCATTAGTGATTTGATGTCAGGCACGGAATTCAATGGTAAAAGGTTTCTTTCATTGCCTCCAGGACAGTGATGATCTCTGGCAGAGGGGTAGAGCAGACTGCTGGCAGGGAGTCTCTCTTAAATAGCCACTGCAAGATTTCCCACATATGATGGGTCAACACCCAAATACATTGTCCCCAGCTCAGGCTGTGGTCTACCTGTTCCTGCTTGAAGGGAAGGGCTTCTTACCCCTAGTGTCTGAAGCCCACAGACTGTTCCTGAATAAACACAGAATATTTGTTCTAGTATAAGTGTATCCTGAAAAACCATGCTGCAATTCTGTCATGTTGAGCTGAGGTCTCAAAAACAGATCTGGTCCAAAGCCTGTGATATAATATTAATAATAACAAAGAGACTCTTACAGGTTTTCACTGGGTCTAGAATGAATTACATGTTGCTAGATAGACGATCAAGCTATTGAAAAATTAAGAAGGCCTGCAAGAACAGTTTCATCCTGGTTACCTGATTCCCTAGACATTTTCAACTAGTTTGGATCAAACAGCTTGCAAAAGATGTGAGGCAAAAGGCTTCCTCCACACAGCTCTGACCTTTCCATGCCCACAAACTCTACACAGGTACCCCATGCAGATCCCAGCTCTGTCGGGTATCCAGCAGAACTGATTCATGGCTCTGGATCCTTCTCAGAGCCTCTGTGTTTTGAGCAAAAATAAATTTGATTTGCCCAGTTGCTAAAATAATCTTTTCCTCTCAACTTCCCAATATACACTAAAATTGAAATTGGACTGAAGCCTGGTATTATGTATGATCTACAAAAGGAAAAGCAGGCTTCTGAAATTACTATGCATCCTCATTTTGAAGTGTTATGCCTTATTTCACACCACAATCAAATGTATGCTGCTACTTCAAATTTCAAGAGTGGGTTGAACAATTTAAAGACATTTGCAGTCTGTATTAAGCAGGAGAAAAAAAAAAAAAAGAAAAAAAGAGAAGATTGCATATTTATTGCTTTCTTTTGCTTTCAGTTTATTGCTGGTGCAGTGTGACTGACTTCAGCATCTAACATACGACTTTGTGCCAATAGGCCTGTTATTTTATTTCAGCCATTCTCCATATTTGGGTTATATTTCCAATGTATTTGATGGAAAAAGATTTACACATATGTGTGTTTACACATATGCATACCTACACATGTGTATGCATCCTGTTCCCCACCTATTAGTCCTCTAAACCTCTGGAGAGGAAGAAAAATTGTTTGGTTTTTTTTGTAAGGCTGTTGTAATTAGAGTTATTACAATTTCAAACAAAATAGAGGATGTAGGCCTTTCATAGGTCAGACATGTCTCTGTGGCTGTCATATGAGTACAAAAATAGCAGCCTCTGAAAAACAATAGGCTTCTCAGCTATGTACAAGGCTATTTTGTGTCTGGACAGTGCTCATCACACTCTGCATAATGGGCAACAACAGCTTCTTCCTCCCACAGGTTTACACTTTGTCTAGTATCCTGATCCTGCAGGCATTTAAATAATTATTAAATGATGTTGGTGATCACAGGCTCCTTGCAAGACTGGCACTGATAGGGATAATATTTAAGCACGGGAGGAGAGGTACAGTGGCTCAGGCCCCTCTAATGCTTGCTTCTCCTTCCTCCTTTCCTAGTGTGAGCTTGAATTCCAGCGGGACCTGCTCAGCCAAAGATTGTGCCTCACACACCAAGGGCTAGTTAAAAAAGAAAGATTCACAAGATATGATGGATAACCTCCAGCTTTTGGTACAACAAAGCCCACTGCTATAAGAGGTGTTCTTTGGGGTGCAAATGCAAGGGAGAAGAAATGCACTTCTTTTTTACAAGCTGGTCATAAAATCCCATCTGGGGGGTGTGAGCCTGTCGAGTGTGAGTGTGGGTGGGAAAACTCCACACCAATATCTGGTCAGGTCTCCTTACAGCAGTTGCTGCAGGGCTGCCATACAGCCCAGAGCTGTCCAGATACACACTGACAGACCAGAGCTGCCGGTGGATACCTTGCAGTCCCATCCCCCCTTGGCAGAAATAGAGCAAAAGGAAGCTAAGGGAGAGAGGTTCAGCACACACCAGTGTCTGGCTGATAAAAAGCCCAGTACAAGATTTGCTCAGGTAGATTTAATTCCCTACTGTGAAGTGTAGGCAGACAGATGTGTACAAAGCAGTGTGAAATATACCTGAGATGAAAGAATTTGAATCCACTTTCAGCACCATGGTTGCAATGGGGATGTATGAGCCACACAGAGGTGACTATCAGATACATCTCTTCCTGGGTGTCTGCAAAGAGGTATCACGCATATAAACTACAATGTGCAGGACTACACCTGCCCCAGGGGTGTAACTCTCCCAGTGGCTGATTCATGTGACATGGTTGGGGTTTTTTTCTGAAAGCCCAACTCCAGTAGCGTATGATATAGAGCAGTTTCTGGTTTTACGTCTTTTAAAGGACAAACTTTGTTTCAGTTGGGAGGTAACTTTAACTGGAG
The DNA here is from genome assembly GCA_024611175.1 of Megaceryle torquata. NCBI lineage: Eukaryota > Metazoa > Chordata > Aves > Coraciiformes > Cerylidae > Megaceryle > Megaceryle torquata. The sequence continues at coordinate 20,977 of JANIJG010014757.1, forward strand.
TGTGAATGATAGTCAGGGGGAAAAAAAAACAGCTAGGTACTGCTAGTGTGGGATATAACTGGGAGTAGCTTGGTGGTGCTTCTGAAGAAGACTGAGCTACTACTCTGCCCCTTCAGGGTGCTCCTCACACCATAAGTAAATTCACACCCATTTCAGGAAGCAGTCTGGGGATTCCATTTTCTGTCAGCTCCCAGAGGGGACATCTCATGCAGAGTCTATTCAGACCTAAGGGATGAGCAGAACAGATGCACAGGGTGCTGTGGCTGAGAGAACCTGCCTGGTTCTTTTAGCTGCAGGTAGAAGACAAGGGTCACTCTCTGGAGAAATAAAAAGTCCAACAAAAAGGAGGGGCTGTGCTCCAGCTGGGGAAGTCAGACCCACATCCACCTCAGCATCATGAAGGTGCTGAGTTCTGCATGCATGCACAGATACACACACTCCCCCACTCCAATTTCTTTTAGGGAAACAAAGGTTAAGAAAACTTACAGGATTTAAAGTATTGAAGCAACTATTAATAGAGATAAGCCATTGGGTGTTGATTTCCTGAAAATCTGTTTACCCACCACTAGCATTCAGTAAAGAGAAATGCTTATAACATTTAAAAGGGACAATTGTTATTTTATTGTATTGGTGGGAAAGTTCATTATATGTCATTAACTACTTATCTCAGTTACGTGTTTTGAGGTAGTATATGGTGTGTGAGGCAATATGCCTGAATCCTTGGGAGACTGGCAAAGACTAAAGACTTGGCAACACTCTAAAACCCCCTCGGTTTTACATAGTAAGAGTCAAACAAGCCAAGAAACATTAAAATTAAGTATTCAATTTGAGCTTAATTTGAATGTGGTTTTCCACCTCTTTTTAGCACAGTTGTACAGTGTCTTCCTCAGTGCAGTGTCTGAGCTTTAAAAAGGCTGCTGACAAACTAAAGAATTTTCAGAGAAGAGATGATTCCTGGAAGTGTGCCAGAGAGATTAAATAAATTTGAGTCTATTTAGTTCATTAAAAAACAGTTTTGCAGATGATTTGAGAAGGTGCAGATTTAGGGGGAATGGGAGAGAACTAAGCAGGAGAACTAAGCCCAGTGTCTCAAGCCCTGCTTGTCCCATGAGAGCTCACACATTCCCAGAAAGGTGCTGGCCATCCCACATACTCCTGGGCATGGGCAGCTGCTTCATGGCCTTGGGGCTATGAGAGAAGCTGTGGAACAGGGGAGCAGAAGCGACTGTGAACCCAGGCACTAATGTAGTAAAAGTCAACTCCTAAAGTTCAAAGACAGAAAATGTTCAACCACGAATAAAACAAGTTTTCCAACATGAGCAGCAAGAAGGCACTGGGGGCAGTGTACTTACAGTTGCATTGGTTTTTCTGTCCCTTTATCACCATAAATCAGGCTTGGGTTTCTTTCATTAAAGCTACAAGTACAATTAGAAACAATGGTTTGGACAAAAAAGTGATCAAATGAAAAAATCTTTGGCCTTTGCCATGCCGAAGGTCAGCACAGAGGGTTGTTCTGATCTGTACAGCCCGTGAGTCTAAAGCATTCTTTCATAACAGCACAGGCGGGTGCAGCCAGGACAACATGCAGCATATGACCAAAAAGAAATACTTTATTCTCTGTGATACAGGATGAATAGATTTTCACAACATTCAGATCCATTTTTTTTATAACCATCCACCATATGCCAGGAACTAGAGAGGAGTGTGCAGAGCAAATCTGCATCTGCTTCCTACTTCATGCTGTGCATGCTTTTTATAAAAGTCCTTCCCTGGAAAGCAGCAGAAGGCACTGCAGACACCACTTCCCAGGGTCGGGGTGAACACTCCTGTGGGGATGCACAGTGATGGGACTCAGCATAAACATGCGAGAAGAATTCCAAGACTGTGGCATAGGTGATATGGAACTGCCTCCCAGCACAGACAGAACAGGGAAAGCTGAAGATCGCCTTCAAAAATGAGAAGAAAATGTACATCTTGCTAATTGTCCTGTGTATGAATAAATAAGTATGAGTCTTCATGGTGAGTTGGTCCTAGATCCAGACAATTCACCTTTCTTTCACTGCTCACAAGTACATACTAAGATGAGAATAAAGCAAGTTGTGACAAAAGTCAGATTTCATTACAGCACTGTTTACTACTCAGGCCATATTAAAATTGTAATCCCATAAACAACACTCACAACTATTGCCTTTTTCTTGGCTGGAGTATTCACCCAGCATTACCCAGAACTCTGCTCAGAGTCAGCTGGAAACACTGAGCTATCAGATGACTTTGTTTATTCAGCTTTTAAATTTCTTCATCTTTTATCTTATCTCATTGGGCCTTATGTCCAGTAGTTTTTATAGGGTGCTTGCAGTCAACGCACCTGTATGTGTCATAGTTCTTTGGAGGAATGATGGCATATTACCTTGCTTATAAACATAAGCTTGCTTGCAAAACTGCTTCAAATTTTGCCATCAATGAACCTGTCAACTCACTGCTTTTTTTATAAAGCAATGATGGTATTAGTAAAGCATCAGCAAAAGGAGTGGAATGTCATTCATAGTACTCATGCTTAGTTCAGGTGACTAATTATAAACTATAAATGCATCAAAATAAATTCGTCACAGACTTATGTGCACCTTGTCTTGTCCCTTGGCAATTCCACAACAGCAATGAATGAGAAATTTGTCACCCAATAAACTCCATAATTATTCTTCAACCAGATCTAGAATTACTACTTAAGTGTATTACTATTACTACACAATAGATGGGATTAAGTCATCAAGTTTGCTTTCTGTGCCCAGCATTACATGTATGACAGCATTTATTTTCTAAACAAAAGACTGTTTGTCAGTGTTACTTTTGATCTAACGCATGCAAAGCCAACTGTATAAACACAGAAGTATTTCTGTACCACCTAGCTGCTCTGTGGTCTGCTGAAGTGGAGAAGACACAGTTCTCTCTTGGCTCCCAATTTGTATCTAGTGAAGCAGCAATTCACACTGGAGAGTCCAGCCTGGTTTGTCAGTCCAGATATTTGAGGGGACTATAACATGTCATAGTTTGTTCAACTAAGTTTCTGGGCACCAAGACAGACAGATGGTTAATTCCACTTTTTTTTTTTTTTTTTTTTTTTTTTAAAAGGATCAGTGTGGGGGAGGAAAGTCCCTTGGCACTGGGTTCTGGCACGGCAGGCTGAGCCCCAGCGCAGCAGTTGGGATTGTTGACCCAGTGAATGTGCCCAAAGATCCTTTTCAGCTACACAAAACCGTTCAGTTTTTCCATTAGCATATCAGAGGTGAAGCACTGGTGGGAAATGGTGCAGGCAACAAAGCCGGGAGCTCGGAGGCTTTGTGTGACTGCAGCTTAGGGAGGCAGGAAAAAAAAAAAAAAAAAGATAATTGGCCATTTGCCGTGCAGTGACAGACAGATGTTGACATTTTTCTCCCTTGGCTGATCAAACCCCACCCTCATCTCTGGGTCCAGAGGAATGCTGCCGTCTGCCCCATTCAGTCTTTCTGCCTGCTCTCTGGAGTGACAGGGCTGGCATTTGCATGCAAACAGGTATAACCCGCTCAGAGAAAATGGAGAGGCTGAGAGAGACTGCTTCTGACTTGTTTTTTCTTTTTTTCGTCACACTCTAAATTGGATCTCAAATAAGGTTTTAATTCCAATTCAAAAGGGCAGGCCATGTACATCAGTTCAATGCTGCACCCTAGATCACCTTTGCCCCGTAGAAAATCTATGGGAAGAGGCTGACCTACCTCAGACAGTCTTCCTTCACTCCCTTGCCAGAAAGAGAGGTTTGGGGGCCCCATAGACTGTACAGTGTTCCCACTCCCACACACTCTAGAAATCCCAGCTGGAGAAGTTCCTGAGCTGTGTCAAGCCAGGATCTGTAAACATGCCCTGACACTTTTGGCTTTGCTCTCTTTCCCCCCTCCTAGTAGCAACCATCTGAGTGGCACTGGTGCAGCTTCCTCCTGACCTGGCTGCATACAACTCTGGGTTGAGGGAGAGGGAGGATCTGAACAGGTGACATATTTTTTGGCACAGCAAGACATATGACTTGGCACAGTCAGTCAGCATGCTCAAAGGACAACTCCGCATCATTTCCATTTACCACACAAATCACAGATTGATCCCTGAAGGCAGTGCAACTACCAGCTCATTGCATGTTAGATTTTCACTAGAGGCAAGCAATATTATTATTTTCTGACATCAAGATTAGTTGCACTAAATGTCTTATCTATGGCTTTTCTGTATGAAATAAGGGCTGCCCATGTCCATGGCTGTTATTCTGCAAACTTCTGCAAACTGAAAAAAAGGGCTATTGCAACAACAATGAGGATGACATGTGAGGACAGCATACACAGTCATGAACACCTCCTGAGAAATCTCTGTGAATGCCTGGCAGTGTTGCAGAGACAAGCTCAGCTGGCCAGAGATAAAGTTGAGCCTTGCCTGGCTCCAAATGGTGTACAGAGTCCAAACGGCCCAGAAGGGGAGAGTGAAGTGCAGATACCAGCATCAATGGCAAGGGGTAGCCAAGCAGTGTGTACTACTGACACAGAGCTATTTCCTGTGCAGTCATCACCCTTCTGTTCTCATTCATCAAACGAACTTCCCACCAGCTGGGCTTCCACCCAGCTTTTGGCTATCTCCAGTGACAAATCATGATTTCATAAGGTTTTGGTCCTACTTAAAAAGGCCATCATGAAGCCAGTACCTAATGCATCTGTTTAGAAAATGCTTATGAGGGCTATAAGCCTATTAAATGCTGTGTAGACGCAGACTGGAGCAGAGAAAGTCAAATCCACCTTTGAAGTCCACAGTGGAGCTTAGATTTAGAGTTTAATGTTGTCAGATTTGACTTCTTATGAGGTCAAGGGCCCTGTCCTCAGCCTGACCAATGCAAAGGGGATGCAGTCTCACTCATTGTGACCATGTTTCCTTAGGAGTGAAGAAAACATGGGGTTGTAGAAAGGGCCTTCACACCATTCTGTATTTCAAAGTCAGATGACTCAGCCAGCCTGGACAAAGCAACCATAGAGATCTAAAAGCTCTGCTAACTCATGCTGCAGGCCAGGCTAAGCCACTTCAGAGGCAAGAAGGTGTAAGTGGCCGCAAACATCCAGTGGAGAGGGAACCAACCCTGTCAGCACACAAGTCGGCTCCTATCTCAGCAGGTACAGGCATCTTGGAAGGGTCTTGGGTTGGGAAGATTCAGGGTTGGAGTCCAAACCCACATTTTAGCTTCAAGGATTTGTGCATGGTAGTTAAATCCTTCACTTGTTCACAGACATAATGCACTAAGCATCTATAAATCTGAATTTCAATATATTAGATAAATTATTTATTGCAAATTCATTGTAAATTCAGGTAGCTCCTAGTAATTAGCTGAACCAAAGTGCAGTGGATGTGAAGAGTCATCATTCTTCTGCCTTGTCCCAAAGGAAAGACACAATCACAGCTGTCATTCATCGAGAGTAGATCTTGCATGCACAGTATCTTTTTACATACATCTACAATCACAGCTTGGCTAGGAGCTTTTATTTGCTTCAGATACATAGGGCCCTCAGAGAGGTTTATTCTGCTTTATGATTAGTTCTTGCGCATCCTACTAGGGCTCTGTAATGCAAACATTTCTCCGTGGAGGCATTACTCTGTGGTAATTGTGCAGTTCTTTCTACACCAGCAAACATGCACCACAGCCAAAATGGGACCTTCTCAGCCAATCCAAACCCTTATTTTCTATGTCATATAAATACTGAAAATATGTCTTGCTCTGCCTTACAGAACCAGAGTTATTAGATTCTCAGCCAGAGTAATCTGTTACAAGAGGCTTCATAGTAAGTACAGGGGTGCAAAAGTGGCCTTGCAGACTTTTGACTGTTGAGAAAAGGGTTGGGAAGGAAAAGAGCAGTCTGACTTAAACCCCACAGAGAGAAATGTAGGCTCAGAAAGGAATGGGAAGTTTGAAGGTTAACCTGATATTCATTGATTTCTGTATCTAAATCAGCACTAATTTTCAGCTGTGATGGAGCCTAGAATAAACAGGAAACACACTCCCCTTCCCATTGCCACCCCAGTAGGGGTATTTGAAGAGAACAATTATATTTTCCATTTAAACTCACAGAGTTCAGTCTAGGTTATGTTCTATGCTGGGATGGGAATATTTGTACTTACACAGTTTATTGATCTGGTCTTAATTTTCTACACTTAAAAATGTAATGTAAACAGGCTTTAAAAAAATAGAAAAAGTAACCTTTATTATTCATTAGTTTTAAAACGATATCATACAATTCAGATTAGTAACTGCATTGGTCTGACACCTGCATGTAAGTTTAGCTAGAGATTTACAGCTGCCTTCTGTTCATACTAATAAGCCAATTTTACACTCAAACAAACCAAACTCTGCTATACAGACTCAGAGATTGCATCATTTACTTGTTTTGGGTTTTTTTTTTTCTGAAAATAGCTGTAAACAAGTACGAGAATCTGGACAAAAAGATGAGCAAGAACACTTGCTTTTATAAAGATCTTGCAACTGTTGAAATAAATGCACCTTCCTTTTACACCTGTAGCAACACAGTGCAAGAATTGTTGCTTAATATGCACAAAATAATATGCACAAAATTGCTTAATATGCACAACAAAGAAATGCTGAGCTCTTCACATTTCACTGTCAAGTTTTTGTTACAACCTTATTTATATTTGTTGCATATGTCACCTTGCTGCAAAAGAATTAAAAATCAGACTTTCTACTGAGGCTAAACAGAAACATGAATAAATGGCTTGATCCAAATTCAGATTACGGAAGGACAAAGGCTGATTTTTAAATAAGCATCTGCTAAAGAAGTCCCCAGATCAACTCCTGTGCTTGTAGAAAATCTCCTAAAACTTGCTACAGGGAGCCTTGGAAGATCATTAAAAATGTGTCTGCTTTTCCAGGGCTCACCTCAATCATTCAAGGCTTCTCTGTTGCTGCTGTGTTCTCTCCCTCGTCACCTCCAGCATTACACAATCTCCTGCTTATGGGGAAGGGCCTGGGGAGGGTCTATCTCTGGCACTTTTCATAGGGCCAGTCTTCATTTGGCAACTCCTCCAGCAACTGCTTGATTTTGTCAGAGAGCTGGCTTGACAGGGCATCTGTCCATCGTCTTCCCCCCAACCCCTCATCCTTGTATAATTCAGCATTTCAAGTACAATCATCTGCAATCAAGATGAAAAATGTGCAGCACTGTTTCTTTTTCAGGTGACCACCTCAATATGCATTTTACAGCACAAAAGCCTGGTTTTAGCACAGGATATAATCCGTGGCTTAAAACCCCTTGCTTGATCAAACCCCTTCATTTTCCTTGTTAGTGGAGATGCAGCTTGAGGAGTTACTTGAAACTCCTGAACAAATTCAGTGCTGGAGGGTGGAAAGGCAATGAGGACACTGGCATGGAAGAGAGCACTTGCTATAGTCGATAATCAGTGCCCAAAGGCTGATGGAAGACAGCTAAATTATCACACATTAAATTCCCGTCTCCCTGGAGATGAGTTTTTCCGCTGAGGAGGTAGGAAGGAGCAGTCACACTTTGAAGCATTTCTGGTATGTATATGGATGAGACTGAAATCTGCACATGAAGGACTCCTGAAGCAGAGGGTTGAGTGATTTCCACTGCAAGGCACTGGTCACAGGCAGGTTTGGGTGGTCAGGTCCTCTGTAAAAAAACCTTCTCTTGGATGGGATAACAGGAGATTTCCTATTTTCTATTTCCTTCCTGCCGTACTCCATAAGACACCACAGGTACAAGAAAGATATGATGGCTGAAGACGAGAGACCCAGACAGGTCTTCTCAGCCCCACACTCCTATGACCTTTAGCAGTGAGGTCTCTAGAACTGAGCTACTGAAACAGTGTGATGATGAGACCTTGCTTCATATTTAATCTGCTTGCCAGCCTTTCTCTTAGAGGCTCCTACTTTATAGACATCAGCTCTGGTCTGAACCACAATGAATGACGACTAGTAATGGTTTTCTTACTGTGACAGCAGTGGTTTTCACTTCACGCTTTCCATCATATTTATAGAGACCTGTGACATGGGAGATTTTAAAGTCCATAAAGCTGAATTATGAAAACTGGAAAAAGAAATCCCTGACAGCCTAACTATATTACTCCTCTTCTGGTCAAAAGGGTGAGGAAGTGAGAGCTGGTCTCATTTTGATGGCAGAGTTGCTGCAGGTGCCTCAGTGAGGATGAGAGGACACACAAGCCCTGCTCAGGCTCCTTTCTGATATCCCAGCCAAGAACAAGTTGTGTCATACCACTGCTGAAGAGCACATCCAGATTCACTCATCTTCATGGCAGCATCTGCTAGAAAATACAAGCAGAGCTAAACCTCAGCTGGGAACAAATATTTTTAAAAGTTTGTGAATAAATGACATCCTTCCTTAATGACATTTGCCTGTTAGTAACTTCTGGAATACAAAATGTTTTCAATTTCAGTCTCTGCATTTTCTTCCTCCCTTTTGAGTCAACAGGAATTGAACCTGTAAGTCAAAATAGCTTTCTGTCTCCAAATAGACTGAGTCAGTACCACAGTTTTGAAGAGATAGGGGAATGTTATTGACAGTTATGAGAAAGAGATAGAGAGAATTGTCTACAAAAAAAAAAAAAAAAAAAAAAAGGCTGCAATGCCATAAAACAGATACTGGTGCTTCAGAGCTAATTTTCACTTAAAGAAAATGTTACTGCTGTATGAATCAACTAGACTGCTTCCACAGCTGATACTACTGTAAGAATGTTTGCCTTTAAAGACGTAAAATGCTTTCACACTTCACAGCTCTTGCACATTACTACTGCAGGAGCAAAAGGAAAGGATAATGTTCTGCCTTGGTGTTTTGTACTATGAGCTCTCCCCCTTCATAAAAAGATAGATGTCTTCAAATAAATGTGCTTACTGCCACATGTGTATCTATGTTTGAAACTATTGTGGCTCTATGGCATTTATACACATGCAGTGCAATGGCCTCTGCATCTGTGCAGGGTAGTGCTTGTGATGTGTAACGGGAGAGAGATTGCCAACACCTAAAGTATAGCTGCTAATTTATCTACATTGCTCTTCTGAGAGAAGGTTAATTTTGACACTGATCCAACAGATTGTGGAGTCAGTCAATGTCTTGTTCGTTCCACCACATAAAGTGTCCCAGAGGAGCTGGGGCAGAGATGGTAACCCATGCTGGGATTATACTTATGAGACTGGTGTTCGCATCACTCAGCAGTCAGTGCAGCCATGCCTGGGGTTGGCCTCACAGAATTAACATTTCCACTGCCTCAGCTGGCTGTGGAAAACTGGATAGTTAGGTCAACCTTAAAAATGAGGGAGAATTTAACAATGAAGGCAACATCTGTTGCACAATAAAAACATTCAAAGCAGCAGCTTGGAATCTGAGGTAAAACAGTTATTTTTTCCCTACTTTACATCTCTTCTTTTATTTACTCTCTGCCATCTATAAATGGCTCTGAAAAGCCAGTGACTCCTAAAAAAGTTAGATCATGGAACAGTGTGGTAATCAGGTCCCCTTGGGGTCAGAAGAAATGAGGGCAACTAACTATACTAAGTAACCTTGGGGCAGGCAATGTCTGGAATTACCTGGACACTGACTCCTTGTGCCTTGCTCTGCTTACTGAGCAGACCAGAGAAACATCATAAACCCACCCAAAACACTGCAGCTGAACTCAGAGAGCGAGAGAGAAAAAAACAGCAAGGAGGCTGAGCCCTTTGGACCCTGCCCAGACAGGGGGACTGTGCAGCAGCACTTCTGCATCCCGGAGCAAAGTGGCTGGGAAGGTTGGATGATCCCTTTTTGGCCAGGTGGGAAGGACTCCAGAGGAGCTCCCCATTGCTTTCCTGTTCATGACTGTACTCAAGAACTGTCTTCTCCTTTCCCCAGGAGCACAGCCATGCTCTACTCAATCTCTTTTTATCAGTGCTGAATGAAATCACAGCTGGTTTAGATCTAAGGACCTCACGATGTGTTTGGAAGGCAGACAAGACACTCAGCAAAAAAACCTGGTGAGGAGAAGAGGAATCCAGAAGCAGCAGAAATCTTTACTATGCCTTATTTGGCAAACAGGCTGCAGCCTGGGGAGGTTTCAAAGAAGCTGAGGATATGGCAATCCCTCAGTCTGCATAGATAATATCACTTTATGCTGGAAAAAAACCCAACTCATCCATTTAGATATTATTCAAAAAAAAGGTCCAGATACTACTTTAAAGGGAAATTTCCAGGATTGAAATATTTTAAGTGCTCCACACTGATTACCAAACTGCACTTTGGGTGATGAAATGCATTGGAAATTTAAGATTTGACATTTTTTTCATTATTTCTCATATCTGTTTTTCTCTACTGCCTTGAGTTTATCACATCTTTTCAATCAATTTTCCTCTCAGATTCTCATACATGGAGATTATGTTGAAGTGCTTAGCTTGTAAATACTGCAGGGTAATGTTTATTTGTTTAAAAGTGCTTTCATAAAAGCCTGGAATGCTTTGTTAACCCTAGATCACTTATGAACAACCAACCATCTGCAGACTACATCTTATTCCATATATATACTATGGTTTAATCTTGTACTTAAAAGTTTTATAAAAAGTCCTATGATCCTTCAAATACATTATTTTTTTTCTCACTAACCAGCACACAGAGGTCACTTCTCTTCCTCTGCAGTCACTTTTCCATAGAATTCACTTCCTGCTTCCCCTTTTATTTATAATACTAGCAGCTTCATCCACAGGAATATATTTGTTATAGAAACAAACCCCTATACTCTTGAAAACCAGAAAGAGCTCTGAAAGACCATTGTGCCGGAAGAGCTTCCTGTCAGAAAAAAAGGTACCACTTTAGCAGCAACCACATTTGCACACTGGCTTTGATGTTGTTCAGATTTATTTGCTTATTTTATTTTTATTTTATATTTATTTATTCCATCATTAGTGGTCAGCTGTCTGAGGGAGCAGTAGGGTTCTGTCCATGAGGGCTGCTACCATGGCTGGGCTTATGAGTGCTTTTATCTTGCTCTTTGGTCAATCATCCATGAGTTTGTCAATGTGTAGTTAAGTGGGTATCATCATCAGTGGATGTGGTCTACCTCGACTTCAGCAAAGCTTTTTACACTGTGTCCCATGGCATCCTCACAGCCAAGATTAAGAAATGTGGATTGCATCATTGGGCCGTGAGATGGATTGGGAACTGGCTGAAGGAAAGAGATCAGAGAGTTGTGGTCAATGGGATGGAGTCTAGTTGGAGGCCTGTGGCTAGTGGTGTCCCCCAGGGCCAGTACTGGGTCCATCCCTATTCAATATATTCATCAATGACCTGGGCAAAGGGACAGAGTGTACTTTCAGCAGTTTTGCTGATAATACAAAACTAGGAGGAGTGGCTGACATGCCAGAAGGCTGTGCTGACATATGGTATGACCTACACAGGCTGGAGAGCTGGGTGGGGAGAAAGCAAATGAAATACCAGTATAGTCTGGGGACTGACTTGTTGGAAAACAGCATAGTGGAAAGGGACCTGGGGGTCCTAGTGGACAGCAGGATGACCATGAGCCAGCAATGTGCCCTTATGGCCAAGAAGGCCAGTGGCATCCTGAGGCATATTAGAAGGAGTGTGGTTAGTAGGTTAAGAGATGTTCCCCCTGTACTCTACTCTGCCCTGGTGAGGCTGCATCTAGAATGTCATGTCCGGTTCTGGACCCCACAATTCAAGAAAGACAGAGAGCTGCTTGAAAGAGTCCAGGAGAGAGCCACAAAGATGATTAAGTGAGTGGAACATCTGCCTTATGAGGAAAGGCTGAGGGAGATGGGTGTCTTTAGCTTGGAGAAGACTGGGGGGTGACCTCATTAATGTTTATAAATATGTAAAGGGCAAGTGTCAGGCAAGCTCTTCTCAGTGACATCCAGTGATAGAACAGGGGGCAACAGGTGCAAGCTGGAAGTTCCATGTAAATGTAAGGCAAAACTTTTTCACAGTGAGAGTGACAGAACACTGCAACAGGCCACCCAGGGAGGTTGTGGAGTCTCCTTCTTTGGAGACATTCAGAACCCACTTGGACACATTCTTGTGTGACCTATTCTAGGTGATCCTGCTCTGGCAGGGCAGTTGGATTAGATGACCTTTTGAGGTTCCTTCCAACGCTGTACATTCTGTGATCCTGTGATTCTGTGAAATTCAATAAGGACGAGTGTAAAGTGCTGCATCTGGGGAGGAACAACCCCGTGTATTGTTAAAGGTTGGGGGCTGATCTGTTGGAGGGCATCTCTGGAGAAAAGGACCTGGGAGTCCTAGTGGACAACAGGATGGCCATGAGCCAACAGTGTGCCCTTGAAGCCAAGAAGGACAATGTCATCCTGGGATGCATTAGGAAGAGCATGGTCAGCAGTTTGAGGGAGGTTGTCATCCCTCTCTACTCTGTGCTGGTGAGGCCTCACCGGGAGTACTGTGCTCCCTGGTTCAAGGACAAGGAACTACTGGAGAGGGTCCAGTGCAGGGCCACTAAGATGATTAAGGGCCTGGAGCACCTATCATGTGAGGAAAAGCTGAGAGATCTGGGTCTATTTAGCTTGGAGAAGAGGATGCTGAGGGGGATCTTACCAATGCTTATAAATATGTAAAGGGTGGGTGTCAGGAAATGGGGCCAGGCTCTCCTCAGTGGTGTCCAGTGGCAGTAGTAGGGGCAATGGCCATAAATTGGAAATTAGGAGGTTCCATATCAACATGAGGAAATAATTTTTCACTGTGAGGGTAACAGAGCACAAGAACAGGTTGCCCAGAGGGTTGTGGAATCTTCATCATTGGATACTTTCAAAAACTGCCTGGACTTGTTCCTGTGTGATCTACTCTAGGCGATCCTGCTCTGGCAGGGGGGTTGGACTAGATGATCTTTAGAGGTCCCATCCAACCCCTACCATTCTGGGTTTCTGGGCATCTTCTTTGTGTTCTAACATATACTTGTCCACTGCTGTTGGCTTCTCTTAATGCTAGAAAGTTTTGTGAGCAATAGAATTAAAATATTTGGCTCCTCCATCACATATTTTAATGAACATGTTAGAAAATTATTATCCCTGAGATATTTCTGCCAGCTGAAATTGGCCAATGGATCTAAGCGTGAAGCATACTAGTGCATACAAAGCATATCTTCATCAGGCTGATTCTTGCTAGGAAACCAAACTGAAGATATATACCATGTTTCCAAGTCCCTCAGTCAGTTGGTCCCCTTATACAGTCAACCCTGCCCCTTTTCTCAGCAGACTCCCCAGCCCTTTTCAGGTGTCTACAGAACAAAAGCCTGAGGATTATCCCCTTCCTGGCTACTCTCCTGGGGCTCCCTGCAGACATGACATGCAGGAAGGAAGAGACTCCATTTGCCCAGTGACACAGTCTGTGCTCTGATAGCACAGCAGTCCAAGGGCTGACAACTGGCTTGTCTAAGGAGACCAATACTACCTCCTACTGATGTCTTCCTTTCATAAGGAGGATCTAAGGAGAGATTGAAGCTGGCCCACTCTTCCTGTCTGCCATTGCTCTTCAGTGCTCCTGTTCACCACCATCAGGGAATGAGGGCACTGGGACCTCAGCTGAGAACAAGATCTGGCCCCCTTGTAAGTCTAGCAAGGACCTAAATATTCTCTCTGAGGAAGATCTCAATCACTTGCCTCACTCCTAGATGGCTGCTGGAAAACACTGTTGAGGAAGGAGCACCAAGTGGACATGAAATCATGAATTCAGGTGGCTGTTTCCTTATTTTTCTTTTCCCAATAAAACCACCACTGTGAGGATCCACTGCTCATTACTTGATGAAAGTCTTTTCTGAAATGCAGTTAATTGTGAACAGAGATGGGAAATGATGTGCTTTGGTCTTGGATTTCAGTGTCCTCCTCAGTTGAAGCTGCTTAGAAAGCAGGCCCTGCTGGAGCTCATCTTGTACAAACTTGCCTTTGTGCAGCTCTGGAGACAATGTGGAGGAGGTGTCCCAAAAACAAATGAAAAATGCTACAGTGAATGTGCTGCTGCTGTGCAAGCATGAAGGCCAAAGCTGCAGCGTTGTCTAATGCGTGGGTGTTTCTGTGTCGCCACTGATGTTTTGGCAAAGGAAACTCACACTCTGCTTGCGGCTTTCTATTGGAAAGATGATTGATTTCCTCCTGAAACTGTTCTGATACCAAGTGGTGGTTACCTGAGAAAGCCTCATTCATAAACTGTGGGTGGGTAATTGACAAGGGGGGTGGGAGACCTGTTTTTCCCCAGTAGAGAGAAGGCTTTTACAGTTCAGCTTTGTTCTGGTCTAAACAAGAGGAACAGTGCACATGTGGTCTTCATTAGTGACGCTCCTTTGAAATGTCTCCAAGTCCTTGGGTTGTAACTTTAGCACACAAAGGGGTGGGGGAGCAAGGAAGGGAGGAAGGGAAAGAGGGAAGAATGAGGTTGCTGGAGTCATCCCTCTGAAATCCAGACATGGATAGACTTCTGCTTCCCCCCCACCCTCCCCTCCCCTCTCTTTCTTGTTCTTTTCTGGTTTTTCCCCCTGCAGGCACAAAATTGTTCTTAACCTTCTGAACTGGGAAAATATATTTTAAAAAAAAATCCACTGCTCTTCTGTTGAAGTAAAACCAAGATGAATAACCCCTTCTAAATTACAATCTTTAAATGACAGAGTGGAACAGTTATCATTTCATTGCTCTTTATGTATATGTGCATGCATATATGCTTTTGTGGTCATGCAAACCCTTCGAGACTCCAGCAGCCTGCAGTTTAAAAAAAATGCTTTTGAAGGAGTGGTTAGAGAGCAAGCAGGAGAGTGGGGACTGATCTGGTGAGCTGAAGTAATGCATGTTGATTTCTGCTCATTAGGAACCATGTCACAGAACTGCTGCCTGATCAACATACCTTCCCTCAAACTGACTGGTGCTTCCTCATGCTTTAAAACTACACACCTCTTCTCCTTTTCCTTCCCAGGAACACTAATGAAGAAGGAAGTAATTTGGAAAAAGCCATACTAACTCTGCATATATTATTTTCTGTGATTGCACCCATCAAATAGCAACATTTGGATTTCAGCCCCCTTAAATTCACAGCTGCACACATAGGGATTTCCATATCAGAAACCAATTAGAAATTGATGAAAGCTAAAGAATATGAGCAAGAAAATAGCCAACAACAAATACAAAGTGTGTCAAACCCAGGGG
Source organism: Megaceryle torquata (assembly GCA_024611175.1). NCBI lineage: Eukaryota > Metazoa > Chordata > Aves > Coraciiformes > Cerylidae > Megaceryle > Megaceryle torquata. Next base: position 36,197 of record JANIJG010014757.1, read on the forward strand.
TAAGCTGTACTCCCCCTTGCAGTCTGTGGGAAATGAGAATATTTCACTGCACTGAGAAAATGACATCCACGTTTCTTGTAGTGAAAGGCTGATGAAGCATCCCTTTCACTGTTGAGTGGTTTTGGGACCATCAATGTGTTTGGCCATCCAAACGTAAAGCATGAAGCTCCCCCTCTCACACACACCCCTCCTCCTCTCCTTTCCTCCTCTGTCCAGCGTCCCCAAGTAGCCTGAATTTCAGGTAATGGACATCCACGTGATAGGGACTACCATTCTTTCAAACCAGCTGGAATAAAAACATGCTGACATGAGAGAGGCTCAATCTGCATAGCTGCAGGAAGACAACAACCCAGACCCGCATCAGAAACTGCTGTTCTTAAATGTCAGGGCCCCATGAGACCATCAGATCAGTCTATAGGAAAATCTCTCTCTGCAGGCCTCACCATAACTGCTGAAACAGAGATATTTCTGCCCAATTGAAAACCACTGTGGATGTTCGCAGCACAGTGTACTCTGAGCTGTGGTTAGCAGTTGTAAATGGTTTGGGGGTAGGGGGGATGTTGGTGCCTGGGCTTCTCCACAGTCACCCAGTCCTCAGAAGGTATTTTTGTTTTATAGTCCTTTTTGTCCTTCCTTTCCTTTCTACCAATGCTATAATACCCAATATAACAAGGGCTTACAGTGCTGTAACAGCACTATTGCCAAAAGCACAGTCCAGGCACTGTTTAATAAATGAGGCTTCTACAAAAGAATGAATGCTACACACAGCTATCAGTAACATTACTTACCTAGGCAACACTTTTGCCTTGCCTATATAAGGATTTGGCATTGAACATCAATATGAGGCTGCATAATATATCAAAATGTCAGGGCCTTGAGTTAAATCTCATGGCATCAAAGTGGATCTTTGGTGAATGTTGCTTTGGTCAATCTGTATCTGCCCAGTACTGTGTACAGAGCATGATATGGTCGATCCTCTGCTGTTCCTTGAGCACAGAGCAGAAGGGCTCCAGTACTTTGGCATAACTGGGCAAGTTCTGCATCATCCTTCACAGCGCTTGTTGCTGACTAGGAAACAATCTTGTGAAATGTGAGTATGCACCAAGAGGGGTGCAGAAATGAATGGTACAAGCTCACAATATATTAATCCAGAAAAAATCCTCTGTTGGTCTTCATTAAGCAGAAGTACTCACAGGCTAGGTATTAAGATGTGGGAGTCACTTCCTCTTGTTCCTCTTTCTGTACGTGGTAAAAAAATGCAGGAAGATATTATTCTCCCTGGGACCCATAAAATCTTACCTATAGATTGAAATACCAAAAACTTGATGACTTTTATGTGGGCAGATAACTTTTTTAAAGTTATAAAAGAATGGATGTAGTGTTTTGAAGCATGATTATGACTAATCATATAATTTAGAAAATCAGTGCACAAACAGCTTCACACCCAATCTCCCAGCAGGTTCACAGCCAGGCAGCTCTCCCATTTGATAACCAGAGAGATCAGAATCAGGCCCAAGATGGTCATTTTCATACCACTTGGTATGCTAGTAATAGCTACAAAAAAGGGAATATAAACCTTTTGTCTCTGTACTTCTACAGACACATTTCCCATGCATTTATTGCACTCCATTCACAGGTATTTTGAAATGCCTGGGATCACTTCTGCTCCTGTAGCTCTTTAAATACTCATTCACGGCAGAAAAACAGGTCTGAACAACAGAGAGTTGCCATTGCCTCCTTCTTATCTCACCTTCCCCAGACTAATTCTCTTTTAACGCGATTGGCTTCAATAGACATATCCCTGATTAATGCCACTCTAAATAAGATCAAACCAGGCTATAGTCCATGTTGTTCTATAAGACGACATGCAAAATAGTTGAAGATAGCCAACTAAAATCTTCCACTCAATAACAAAACTAAAAATCCTTTTATTCTAAGAAGTCAGAAAGATTGGCTTAGGAAAATGCCAATTGCCAACTAGGTAAAATGGTTTAGTATCAATGCACACCTGAAAGTCAGTAAAGAGATTAATACACACTCAACACATATGATGCTATTTTATTTCAGACAAAGTCACTAATGGCAGCAACTACAATGGCATATTCACTTTGGAGGTGTGGTCAAGCACTACATAAGCACTCCTGACTGATTTAAAGTGCCAGGTAACATGTGCCATATAAAATAGCGCTGTACTCCAGCTGAGTTGTAACAGTTCTTGCTGGCCTGTTAGTCACAGAATCATAGAATGGTTTGGTTTGGAAGGGACCTTTAAAGGTCATCTAGTCCAGGTCCACTGCAGTAACCAGGAAAATCTTTAACTAGATCAGTCCAATTGGCCCACGTCCTAATCCACATGGAGTCCAATAAAAAAACTGTGTGCTTGCCAGAGCCTCCTGATGAAAAGGCAAGGAGATTTGGTGAGCAAGGAGTTAGAAAATTTTTAAATTTACATAATGAGAAGTAATAAAGTAGTTCAGCATTTCAGTCTCTCTTAAGAAGGATGTGTCCAGTAGGATAAGGGGCAACAGTCACAAATTGGAACGCAGGAAGTTCTACCTCAACATGAGGAGAAACTTCCTTACTGTGAGAGTGACAGAGCACTGGAACAGGCTGCCCAGAGAGGTTGTGGAGTCACCTTCTCTGGAGACTTTCAAAACCCACCTGTATATGTTCCTGTGTGGCCTGCCCTGGGTGATCCTGCTCTGGCAAGGGGGTTGGACTAGATGATCTGCAGAGGTCCCTTCCAACCTCTGCCATTTTATGATTCTATGAGAGTACAGTCATGAACCATTCTTTTGATTTCTTTCCTGTTCCTAAAAAGGCTCCAACAGCAAGACCTTAAAAGCTGAAGCTCATATATTCACCTCCAATAGTTCAAAAAGTTAATCTGTCAATGTTGCAAACTGTGCTGGCAACCAGACAGCTTTTGGGTGTTTTTCACTTTTAGTTAGGACTTTATCTGTAGCATGCAGAGGTACACTTTAGATTAGCATGCACTATGGGAAGAATCATATTTCAGAAGATGACATATTTTCTGAGATATGTCCATGGTTCTGTTTGTATCAGAATATAAATGATGTCATTTCTTTCCTGTGTTAATTTGAATATTTCTGTTGCCTATAGGGACTAGAAATTGCAGATGCATGCAGAGATTTTTTTCTAAGTTAAATAAACATTTAAGCTTGGTTTCAGGTTTCAGGTTCAAACTGGTTCTTATGTTATCCGTATGTTTGCCCAGTTTTAACAATAGAGACTTTCTATAAACAACATAAATTTCCTTTAATAAAATGCTCTGATCTAAATTTTTGTGATGTGATCACTGTTTTTACGTGTCACATTGAAGGTACAGTATTTTCAGAAAGTAAGGATTTTACCACATTCTAAAACTTCAGCAATTGATTTTGTCTCAAGTGGGAAATCTGAATATCATTATTAAATGCTTTACAAAAATTACTTCTTCCTCTGTAATGGGGCTGTTTGTAATGGAAACACAAACTTAGCACTTTTTCCAGACATTTCAGAGGCATTATTCTTACTACATGGTTCATGATATGCCTAACATATTTTTAGTGTTTATTAACCTGAAGAAATTACATTATTTATTAAGCATTTTGAGACACACTGATAGAAAAATTGCTACAAAATGCCCTGGAATTGATAACAGTAACAAAAAAGCCCAAGTGCCAAATAATCATTTAGATCTTACCATCCCATCCATGAAAATATGAATTACATATCTAACTCATTCATTGCTTTCTATACTTTCACTGTGTTACTCATCATGACTTTTTCTCTGTGATAAAACCTCAGCCTTTTTAGTGTCTCTTCATGGGGACTGTAAACCTTTTTGCATTCTGCCTCTGTGCCTTTCCTCCTTTTCCTCTTCTGCATGGTCCTTTCTGCTCCAGGGCTGAGCATTGTGTCACAGCTGTAGCCACTGCCATCTCTAAAGGTCCCATGATATTGTCCCATCATGATTTCAGTTTCCCAAGTAGCTGTACTGAATATATACAGCTTTAAAGGTCAAGCTTTTTAACACACCACTGCATTAAAGGTGATAAATTGAAGCAAGCCCCTAGAGAAGGAAATGTCAATGTACTGAGGCTTGATCGGAGGTGTGGAAAGGCTGGGCATGTGAAAGTATCTCTCCTTCGCCTCTCTATATGTCTGAGGCAGAAGCCCACTGAGCACACATACAACAGAGCCCCTGTATCTGCTCCCATAGCTGCTTCCCAGGAGGAGCCACCAAATGTACAGGGTGATGGATTTGGGATGCTGATCCTGAAAGGGGCCCCATGAGCTGGGGAGAGAGGTTTTTCTATGGTCTTGGACTTGATTCTTACCCATGCTAAAAGGGACCTTTTATACCCCAAGCTTGGGTCTTAGAGAGGGTCAGAAGAATGGAGAGATTTTTTGCAGGAATGGCAGAGCTGAAGGGGAATACATATATGGGAGAGGGAGCAAACATGAACATGATGAGGCACTGCACTGTTTGCTTTTACAGTGTACTGTCAATGGTGACTACTCATAGACAGATGCCAAAACACTGTTTTCTAATACCACTCAGAAATGAACCTGCATTTTTCCTGGTTTAAATTGTCTTTAAATGTGGGAAATAGTTGCCTCCTGGGTACAAGTTTGTTAACCCAGACAGTAATAATGTTGCTAACACCAGATGTGCAAGGTTAGTCAAGCCCTACAAATTTGACCGGGTTAGGAGAATTTAAGGATCCCATATCTGTGGTAAAAATCTATTTATTTACAAGAAATATATAATGCTCAGTTTAAGTGAAGGCAGCAGAAGTCAAAGATCTCTTTCCTTGTGCCAAGGCCCTTTCACAGTCAGGGCTTTGAAAGCTCTTTACATCTTCCTCAAGGTGATATTCCAAGGCCAAGTATTCTATGTGCAGTGTTGCTGCCTTCTCTCTCTAACACGTTTGCTGTTTTGCTTTCTTTCTTTTTTTTCATTTACTCATGAATCATCTTTAGACAACAGCCACCAAAACACCATATGCTGTAGAGATGTCATTGCTTTGGACTGTGTGTTCCTGTGTTGAGGCAGAGAGCACAGCAGTTTTTCCTGCCTTGTTCCATTAAGTTTTTGTAAACTGTTCCTTTACACCATTTTAGAAGTTAAGGGTTGCACCTTTCCACTTGCATTTTTCACCGAGGTTTGGTGCAAACCATCAACAAGTCTTGAAAACACCTACATCATGAGTTTTGTCATCCCTGGACAAGAAAACAGAACAGCAGGCTATTCTCCTGCACTACCTGAACCCCTAGCTGAAATGCAAATAGTGTTTATTCTTATAAAAAGCTGCAAACTGCAAGACTATGTTGTTATATTTGGGACATCAAAAGGAAGAAAACCTCTGGCACTTTGGCCTTCTCAAGATGCTGCTCACACCAGTAGGCTGGATATATTGAATTATTTTTTGCCTTTATTCTAATTACTATTCTGTGGTGCAATGCAGAGCAACAAATGAGACGTTGCCTCCTTGCTAGTTACATTTTACTCACTGGTTATCACCATTTGACATCATAAAAAAATAATTCTAGCAAAACCAGAAGCTACACTGGATAAGTTAATTATAGTTAATGAAAAAAATCTACTTTAAATGTAGTACAAGCTCCATCTTTGTGACAGCAACTGAACCTAAAGATCCTTCTCCTATGCAAACAATAGTGATTTTTATTTACAGCATGTACCTCTAAGGAAAAGATTTCCCTCTTTCCCACTTCTCTCTCTCTCTTCCATTAAAGACTATCTGAAGACAAAAAGGATAAAATATTTGAAAGGAACTTGTGTCAGTCTCCTTTTAATGAACTGTGCAGATGCCTTTGTAGTTAAGATAATTTCAATTATACATAAGTTAAGCTTCACTGAGTTCTTAGCTCTTCTAAATGAGGTAATGGTCCAACTTCCCAGGTAGTGATTTTCTGATGCCTGAGAACTGTATTTGGATAAATAACTCAAAATAAAAGCTCCCATAACTGTTGGTGGCTGGTTCTGCAGCAGTATGTTCAGTATCCCATATGGTAATAACCTTTCTTCAGAAATCTAACAAATGAGGTCACTGGCAGAAATGCTTGTGAGAATGCCAAAGTGCAAACAAATGCTGCTTAATATTCACAGAAGGCATATTTTACATTTGGAATTAATATCTGCACACAAGAAACCCGATTCCAGAGGTTATGACTATACAGGGAGAGGAAGAGAAGTGTAACATGACCTCCACACCAAGACAAATCATCTCTGAACTGGACAGAATGGTTGCAACTGACTACTTGCAAACATGGATTCTTTTTGGTGGAAATGGAATATAATTTTTGGACAAAATGGTAGGAAAAAGGCAAAATCTGAAAAAAAACAAAACAAAACAAAACAGCAAAACATATAATGCAAGCAAAGATTCATTTGGTGATGTGACTTTTAAGAGCAGCTGAGTAAATAATGTAAGATTCTACAATGTTCTTCATTTTGTAATTAATTAAAGTTTAATACTAACTTCAAATTAAGGACATTAATATAACTTACAGGGTGGTATTATAGAATGTGTTCAGATTTAGTCTAAAATAATGGGTATATCTCTTGTCAAAGCCTCGGTGACTGGGTTACAAGATGCTGAGCAAGATACTCAGCTCGTATTTAGAAGCGCTGAAATCTTCCAAACATTTTCAGTGTTATTCTGGCCCCTGACAGGCTGAGTCCATGAGAATCAGTAGCTATGGTGCCTTGAGAGTGCTTTTATGAAAGCACACGACCATTCACACAAGAACTAAAATGGAAACTCTCTGTTTTAAAGGCCTTTTCAACCCGAGTGATAAAATCCCAGTAAAAAAATAGTAAACTAGTAATAAAAAAGTGGACACAAGTTCTTGAGACTTGTAGGGGTTTAGATTCAAAAACACTCCCCAGGCTACATTGCATCCACTCTTATGCCCAAGAACAAGGGGCAATAGTGACTCTGCACACAGAACAGACAAAAAATGGCAGCAAGAGCTGGGACACGTAACAGAAGTTGTTGCCAGTCACCCATGGTGCCAGCAACCTTACAAAAAATGTGCTTGTGTCAGAGGGAGCCTGCTGGGCTACCTGTTGCACCAGTATAGCAAGTGTCTCCTCAAAGCTCACTCATTTATGGTGAGCAAGTGTAAGAAGACAAAACAAATTATCTACAAACGAAAATATGTTGGAGAGAGCTGACATGTGTTTTGTGTACCTTGCTAAGCAGTAACAAATGGCTGACAGAGACCTTATGTGTCTAAGAGACATAAGCACTTGTAGACTCTGTGAGACAGAGTGTCTTGTTGTGGACAACCTCCTGAAAAGGAGATGTGGAAAAAATTCAAAAAACCAGCAGTCATATACCTCCCCACTTGGAATTAGCCCAAAGGAAATAAATGCAGCATGTATATTCAAGAAAGCAACAATTCTTCTCCCACCCTTGTTTTCAACTTGGAGGGAAAACCACAGTGACCTGGTATGCACAAAGCATCCTTAATCCTTCTCTGGTCTTCTATTCAGTGGACAGACAAAGCTTCATCAGGATGAACTGGCTTCACAATGGTGAGAAATTGTTTGCTTCTGAATATATGGTGTTCAACCATTCACTTTTGAGGAGCTGTGGCACTGTTTCTGTGGCTGACTCTTTCCCTAGTGGGAGTATTTCTTCCATGTGTATGATGACTGCTCCTTAGTTACTATCTATCTGTGATAACCAGTTAAAAAATAATCTTTTGCACTCTAGTCAGTTTTCAGCCAAGCATTTCCCTTCAGTTTGTTCTGCAGGTACATGTACACTACCAGCACAAGTGAAACACATTGGAGAGGCCAGACTGGGAGGCAGGGAAAAGACTACAGCTGCTTTTGACTGTGGAACTGTTTCATGCATGCGTAAAATATTAATCAAGTAATGACAACCTGTGCTCTAGGTTGTGGTTTCCTTTTCCTTACCTATGCAGGGTATCTAATGGCCCTGAAATAGGTAAATGTGTTCTCCCTCCAAATTGCCCCCCTTTTTAATCTTTTTCTCCCATGCTTTCAGCTACAAAGTCCCACCTCAGACTTCGTACCAGTTTTGGGCCTCACTGGACCTTCCATAAACCAAACAGTTCATTAGCTCAGCACAAAGTTGCCAGGTGGATTGTTGGGTGGAAAGGAGATGATGAACTGTCTCCACTCACAGGTGGTCTGTCCAGATCCAAGATAAGGGAAATGGTAGGATCATTAAGATTAGAGTCAGACTTGCCAGTTTTGATAGTGTGTGCTTAAGTTCAGTGCATCTCCTGAAAGTCTTAGGTAACCCATGTAAAGTAACAATTAACCGCCAGAAGTATCTAAAATTCAACCACTACCTCCACTTTGAGCGAAGGAGTTGACTTCCCTTGGGCTTCTACCCCTGCTCAGAAGCATTCAACTCTGAAGCTAAGCAAGGATTAACCTAACTGTGAGACTGACTTTCAGTAGGAAGTGGCCTCCTCATCAGGTTCCAGAAGCAGGCTTACATTTTCTTGTGTACTCTGACTCCTGCACTCTTATTCTTGATTGTACAGTGGTGAATGGTCTTCCTTTTGCCCAGATGGCTGTAAGTCTTGTCTGGAAACCTCAGAGTCAATTGCCTTCTCATAAAACATGATGACCTAGAAAGTAAGGTCTTTTAATTACAATGGAATTGTTGCAAAAGAGTCTTTCTCTTCCCCATAATAACCCCAGAAAAACCTTGAGTGCCGAATTAGATGTTCTGCTGCTAGGAGGCAGCCATCTGTTCAAGTCCCTCAGACCCTACCTTCAATGTTTCTGCACAGAAGTGCCATGCAGGATTTCTGCCTCATTTCATTACTCAAAAGCATTACAGAATTCATGAGGTTTTGAGACTTGAGAAGAAAATGAATGGTCCTACTTTTTAGCAATTTGGTAAAATATTTCATTGTGTTTTGCTGGAATTCCTCTACTTGTTGAAAAGACATCAACCCATGATAAATTACAGAGGACTGCTGTTAATGGGGAGCTTTCTCCTCAGCAGTACAGGCTAGCTGGGCTGCACCAAGCTTGCATCAGCTTTTGAATTAAACTTCCCACAAACTATCTATGCAATGTCAAAACCTTCAAGGCACTTAGTGGCTCAAGTTGAGCAAATCCAAAACCTCAGCTAAAGCTCCAGAGTAAGGATTGCAGCTAACATCATGGTTTAAGCAGTAAGGAATTTTGTAGCAGAGGGTAATGCCTGCCTCTCTGCAGGGGAGAGCTCTCCTGGGGATAGTGCACAGACCATGGAATTAACTTCCTCAGGAACTTGCAACTCACCGCAGCAAAGCATGCTTCTTTTGACCTTGCTCTCACTAAGGTAAACACATATCACCATTAAAAAACAGGAAAAGAAAAACCACAGTAAAAGCCTAACGACGTTACTAAGCTGAATCACCATACTGAAATGTAACACCTCCCCCAAAGAACAATGGGCTCCACGTGAGAGATTTCAGTGGTAACAAAGACACAAGGAGAAGCAAGGTAAATCTTCATGGAATACCTCTGCATTGCAATACACCTGCAGTATCAGATTTGAAAGGATACAGATCTGCATATATGTGAGATTCTCACACACCTTAAGAATACAGCAGTTTTAAGAAAATAAAGTCAAAAAGCAAACAGTAAGTTCTCAAGCCATTCATATAATGCTTCGCCTTGAAAAGGCACCACTAGACTCCTTTGTTCATGGATAATGAGGCAATTTCTCTTTTGAAAACAGAAAAGTACTTTTGTCTGAAAAAAAAATAAATTGCCATATTAATGAATGAATGACAATGTTGAATAAACTGGGAATTTGCATATGAACTCCTACTCCTTGGGAAGGTTAGCGTTAGACTGGGCAAGAGCAAGTTAAAACTAAATGTCGACTATAATTTGTTATTGGAAATTAAAGAATTTCTACCTTTTAGGTTTTCTGAGGTCTTTTCACTGCTGCAGTTAAGTACATGAGTTTCTTGTTTCCTATTGAACAGGTGTTGACTTTTGCTAATGGATTTGCATAGCCATACTCTGTCAACACATCAATATTAGTGTTTCAAGAAATGGACTGACTGAGACTTGGAGACACGTTCAGAGACATTTTAATTCAAACCTTCAACTGCTTTTAAAAAGCCATATCTAAAAGCTCCCTTCCAAGATACTGGAATGTGAAGTATGTGGGAAATGTTATCTTATTGGCCTCATGTCTGCCAGTGATTGTGAAACAGCTTCATTATTCTGGGAAAAAACAACTATGATTCCAGGCACAAAGAAATTCATATAAACTTGTTAAACCTTTAGGGAATACAAATAAACACAGTCTGGAGAAAATCTTTAATGCTCCATCACATGAAGATACGATTGATGTGAAAGATTGCTGTTTGTAAACACTTTGCATAAAATCATGTATTTAGAAAAATCATATATCTAATACGGCTTGTCAGACCTAATTCATCTTCAGATCATTTGTTCTCCATATGACATATGTTCCCTGGAGATAACAGACTGTTTCCATTGTCATGTGTCACATACACAAGTGAGAGAGAAGAACCACCGTAGCCATGTTTATCTTGTACAGTAGTCCCCGAAGGCACAGTGAAGTGGTAACTACCCTGTGTGGTAGGTGTGTACTATGGTACAGCCTCACCTCTTAACTCAACCTGGTCAAAACACATGTAAGCTTTCATCCAGCCTGTGAGCTTTTCCAAGGAAATGAGTGTAGCCTTTCACACAGAGCTAGAAATTCAATTCTAGGTTTTCTCAGGTCTTCTAGATGGCCTCAGAGAATGCTGCATCATGCAGTGCTTGTGAAGAGGTACTAGCTGTGGAACCAGACTTGAGGGTTACTATACTTCTGCCTGGGAACTCCCAGCATCCATTACCACAGAAGAGGTAGATTTCCCTGACAGACAATCAAACAAGTATTTTTGTATAAACATTTCCTTTCCAGGCCAGATGTAGAGCAAATAAGCAGTGAGATTTTTTTGCTCATAGCTAACACAGGTCTTAAAGAAAATGAACTTGTCTCTGGGCATAATTTTAAAGTTCTTTTAATATTTACACAATCAAATAAAAGCTGTCTTGTGCTGTGGAGCTACTTCCATTTCAGTAGTTTGATGTTTTCAGTGGTGTTAAGACATAACTTGGGAAGTTTCCCAAGTTTGCCTTGAAAATCTTGTTGAGCTCCATATCAGCTACACAATGTCAATACACAATGCATTACGTATATGCTGGTTGCTGGCCAGCTGGCATAACAAACAAGTAGTTCAGGGAAAAGCAATTTTGGTGGGGGCTGACCACAGCTGGCTTGACATTAGACTAAATTTTCAGGACTCAGCATTACCAAGCCTCCAAAGTCTTGTAGACTTAACATTATTTTAAACTTTGACTGAATAGTTTTAGAAAATCAAGTGGGAGTGAGGGATCCTAGCATACCAAATCCCTGAATATATAACTCCACATATTTAATTTTTTTCTTGAATATTTTTATTTTAAACTATCTCTAGTTTTTGCAAAATGATTTGAGTGTCATTCTTATTCTTGCCACAAAGTAAGTGCGGTAGCTGAAATGGTCCCTTGAACAGATGTGACCACCACATAATGTAAAAATAGCCAAATGTTGCCTCTCGGCCTTTGAAAGATCATTAAATGAATATAAATCTGCAGAGAAGAACTTGACAATACAGTGCAACTAACCTCGTAGTACACTAGAAATGGTCTGGGGTTGTTAGAAAGAAGCAGTAATTGAGAAATCAGAGGTAGGGTGTTTTAATCACTCTTTGTACATGGATATTTCATTTGTAAATACACCAAAGTATATACCAGTAAGTTTTGCAGTTATTTAAAGAATGGTCCTGCAGAATACAGTAGTTGAAACACAATTATAGCTCACTGTTTTTCAGCGAGGATTCTAGCATAATTTCCAGCTTCAGTTTAATTTTGCTTAATTCTTTAAGAATAAGTCCTATTTTAAACCATTTGACAGGAATATGTCAAATGAAGTGCAGTGTTTATAAATATAAACTTTTCCTTTAAATATAGACTTTTCCTAACTTTTGAATCCTTGACTCCTAAGTTTTTAATTTTCTTGCTCCAAAATCTTACCTTCAGTAAAGAAAGAAAAGTAATTGATTCAGGAAGTTAGCGATGGAAAGGAACTGTCGAGATTTTAAAAATATGCAGTCATTTACATTCATTAGGATAGCCATCAAAATTTCACAGAGAAACAAAAGTTACATCAGTTCTCATGTGGATGGCCATGTCGACAGCAACTAGGTGGAGATGAGTTCCTATCACTCTTCTGCCCCTCCAGCCCATTCTTCCTTCAGCAGGGTAGCTTTCTCCCTGGGAGAAAGCTGGGTAATCACTGAGGGTATTTCTATTTCCTCTCAAAGATGCAATGGTGGTGCAGTCTCAAGCAGGGTAATAGTGTAGCTGGAATGTTCTTAATGTCAGAACTTCTCTTAGAGCGGATCACATTTTCATGCAGAGTTGGCATGGTGCACACTTCCATTTCTCATTGCAAACATTTTTCTGAATACCTCAGTCCTTGAGAAATAATATTGTGAAAATAGCCAATAGGCTTTTCATTTTTTACAAGCTTGATTTACCATTGAAAAATAAAAAGCACCCAGAAGCAATGTCAGAGTGCAGTGTTCTCTGACCAGGTTCTTTGCTATATTCTACACAAAGAAGGTTTCATGTTTAATACCACATTTACATATCTGAAGATATTTGATGTTACATGGGGTTTTGATTTAGCAAAATGATACAGCAATGTGCTGAAATCAGAATACAAGCACAATATAGCAATTACAACATACAATTACATCACAACACACTTCTGATTGCCATTGCTCACTTGTATGATGTTGGACATTCAAAATCACTGGGAAAGAAGACATGGGTTCAAACTAGTTCAACTGTGTTGCTCTCTTTGAAGTTCATTTTATTGATCATTCAGTTTTTATAATCTGAGCCATGTATACACTTTCCCCATACTGGACTCTATAACTCAAGAAGACATTCACACTCTTTTGATTAACTCAGGGAAAACTCCTTATATCAGGTGATCTACTCAACTGACACAGTCATTTATCAAAAACAAAGACAATCCTCCAGTCACTTTTGTGTTGAGATAAGTTCAGCCCTATGTGTAATAGCTGTGGTCACTTCCCTACATTCTTCCATGAGCTTCATGAACACATCTCCTGCCCCTTGAGCCTTCTGACCTTGTAGGGGTTTGTCCATCAGTGCCCAGCACATGATGCCAAAGAACCCACCAGAGATTATCAGTAATTGCTCCATAGACTACATCTATCAACTTCTTGAAATATCATAATTGTTACAGTGCCATGAAGCCATTTCCAAAAAGAAGGGCCAGGCTTCACCTGCAAGCGATTTTTGTAAGGTATTCTGGGGGATGGGGAGCAGAGAAGAGAAGCGTAGAAAGCAAATACCCTCCTCCTCTGTCCAGAGCATAAGCTTGTTTTATTTTGGTGTTTTGTTTTGTTTTGGGGTTTTTTTTCTAAAATTAAATAGAGAAGAAAAAGTAATTGCATGGAATCCTTTTCCCTTTCCCTCTTTGTTTTTCCATTTTAACCTAGTAAATGCATTTAACATAATCATGACTCAGGAAAAATATGCCTGGACTTCATAAGTGCAGCATGCCCCATTTCCTGCAGCAAGCAGGGGATATCAGGTTTCTAGCCATGGCTGAACAATGCGTGCTGCATTTGGCTTCGGAGGGATGGAGTGGAGTGTCTGGGCTCACAGTGCTGCTCTCTACATTTTCAGAAAGCTTGATATATGCATTGCAGAATCTCCTTATACATCACACTAAGAACAGAACCTTACTTTGATGTGTACTTACACAGCAGCTTGCTCAGAGGAAAGCCCTTAGAAAAAGGAATAGTACTAAGCCCATGATCTCACATTTGCTAAGGTTGGGATTGTTAGAATATTTGGATTTTTAGTTCTAAATCCAGAAGAAAATATGCAAATAAAGCATTTTAGTTTTGGATTATAATGAATTAAAAGCTTCCTTTTTCTTGCCAAATAAAGTGAAAACCAGAAGGTGGGATGGAACACTTGAAGATTTTCCATACAAACAAACAAAAAAAAATTTGTTTTTTGAAAGACATTTCTAAGAAGGGCAAAAGAGCAGAAGGTTTGTGTTTAGAAAGCTGTTGGACAGTAGACATAATCTTGCTCAGTAATTCAGTGAGTTTTAGACTCATTGCCCAGGTTTTAAGAGATCCAGGTCTACCTTATTCCCTGCCTGTGGCAGTCTGAATTCACATTTCTTACCTCCCAGAAAATGATTTTAACCATCAAGCCACAGGATAGATGTTGGATTGTTTCCTTTCTGTTACACTCTTTTTAGGTTTGATCATGCTTCGACTTTGCAGCCAAAAGTGGGTAAGAACAACACCTTAGGCTACTGGTAGATGTCTTAAGGCAATGTGGTCACAGGTGGTATGAGGAAACTCCAGCCCTGAGGCTGTGCAGGTCCCCAGTTCTGTTCTAGCTGAAGGACTGTGCAAGTGAAGAGGCACCACACTTCTAGTTCCAGGCCAGTTGTACCTCTAACCACATATGTGAAGCAGAACTGCAACCATAGGAGAGCAGAAATATGTACAAGCATATTTATACAGCTGACTAGTCTAGAGGTGTGGTTTTAAACAAAAGGGATTTGAATCCAGCTCTCCCAGATGAAGAATGAGTTGGTCCAAAGGGACATTCAACCATTTTGTTGTTTTAGACTCATTTTTAGTAGCCAAAAGTAATGATCCAATTCACCTTCAATTCATAACCTTCCTCAGGAAACCATATTTTTCAGTAAATCTTTGAAAAAAAGAGTAATTTCCTTCAGCTCTGTCTTGCATTGTGCTGATATGCAAAATCACATTATAGAATGCATTAGAGCAGAGTATCTGATGGTTCAAGAAATAATGATGGAGAAGAGAACCAGAACTGTAACTGTTATAATCCTCTCCTTGGTAAATATGAATGGGTGATATAATATATATATATCTCCTAGTTAATAATTTTCATGTCCTATCTACCCATCTTCTATCTGGGAGAATACTGACCCAATGGTCTCCCCCAGCTCCCAAATATTGTTCTTCTTCTGCATTGTTATCAAGTTAATTAGGGAATAGGGCAATTCTCCCACTTCAGTACTTCCATCTGTTTCTAATTTACCAGTTTCACATATTATGAAAATGCGCCAGACATCAGCTCCATCCAATATGTTTCATGTTCACAGTATATATACGAAAGATGGTTTAGTATCAGTAATTAAACATTTACTGGCCTTCATTTTAGCTCAATATTTCTTCTGTGGAGGGGAAAAGCTCCAGCTCCTGAACAATTTGTCACATTGACTCTGCAGCATGCGTATGGTATAAGGAAAATTCCATTTCAGACCCCACTGGAGCGTGCCAGTAGATTGCTAAATGATAAAATCATTATTCATATAAAACAGTCTTGTTTACATGATTATGTTCCTAGAGGCTCAAAAAAATATCTAGACTGCATCATGTTTTACCTTGGCCAAATATTTAGTTAAAGGCAGGCCCTACCTCAGAGAGCTTATACACAACACAGACAAGAGAAGTCAAGGAGGCTACAGCAATGCTGGGAGGGAGAGGCAAGGCAACAGATTTCACTCAGTAAGCAAGAAGTCTGTGGTACTGCCTCAATCCCAAATCTTTGCTCTAATGACAGAAACACCCAGTTGCCTACAAGGCTAACATTATTTCCAACTCACAGTTTTCTGCATACAGTGATAGTTTAGGTTTGAAGAAAGGAGAGGAGAGGAGAGGAGAGGAGAGGAGAGGAGAGGAGAGGAGAGGAGAGGAGAGGAGAGGAGAGAAGAGAAGAG
>JANIJG010014761.1:0-14868 GCA_024611175.1 Megaceryle torquata
CCCATTCCAGTGGTCTATCACCCTCATATTAAAGAACTTTTTTCTAATATCCAGCCTAAACCTATCCTTTGCCAACTTAAACCGATTGCTCCTTGTCCTATCATTACAAACCCTTTTGAATAGACCTTCCCCTGCCTTCATATAGGTCCCCTTTGGGCACTGGAAAGTCACTATAAGGTCTCCCTGGAGCCTTCTCTTCTCCAGGCTGAACAGACCCAACTCCCTCAGCCTGTCTTCATATGAGAGAAATGCTCACCTCTTCTTTCTAAGTTAATGACAAATCAATGAATTAGTGTTGATTGAATATTTTCTCTGGTCTTATCAATCTCACTTACCAAACGTTTAAAAAAGCTTGTCAGTACTGTTCAGGCTAATGACATTTACAGGATGCTGCTACCAGCAAGGATCATTTACACAATTTCAAAAGGGCCTGAGTTAAAGGTTATAGACTTTAACAATTATTTCATAATATTTTTCATTTTGACCCTCATCCCTTAGGATAATGTTGTTCATACTGCAGCATTTTGCTATCAATATATTTGTAGGCTGGTGTAAAATAGCTGTGAAACAGTTCCAGATGCAAAACTGCTGCAATGCCTTCAGTCTGGAAAGGGCTGCTATCTTTCTTGTTGCAAGCAAGTGTATCACCACTGGAAATGGGTCAACATATGGCTTCTATGGAAAAAAGGTGGAGTGCATTACTGAGTATGCTTTTATCACTGCCTAGTGTTGAGGGTCTGTGAAAATAGCATTGGGTTTTAGGAGTTAAATTGTCTTAAGTATAAGCAAAGTCAATAAGAAAACAGATCTTGGTATAGGTGTTAGTATTTTCAAACCATTGACTCAAATAAAATTTCATGTCCTTGTACTAGTGTGGGGTTTTTTTTTTTTTAAGTTGAGGACAACTACTACATGCTACCAACAAAGACAAAACTCACCCTCTGAATGACACATGATTAAATCACAGGGTCATATATACAAATTTGGAGTTATTCCCTACCTTTCTCTAAGGTAGCATCAACCTGTCCTTTTTCCTTCTTGGCGGCCTGAAGTGCCAGAGAATTCAGCTACTATTATACATAGATAGCTCATGTCTGTGACATAATTGTTCCAATTTTGCTCCCTGTGGCTAGTTCCATCTGTTTAGACCTGGAGAAATAGACCAGTATGTTACTTTAATATCCTAGGGATTTGAGGATGCCTTCTGTATAAACTTTATTTTTGCTTGATGTGCACTGACTCATCAGCTTCATAAATATGTTTACAAGTCTCTAAGTTCTCAACAAAATGCTACCAATGCAAAATACCGATGTGAGATGCAGAGAAATGAAATGCTTAGGCATGAACCCTACACATCCTTGCAAGCTCTGTGCTCTTTGCTATTTTAAACTTTATACCATTTCACACATTAGAGAAAGAAACAGGTTCCCAGTTGTTGATCATTAACATTGCTTAGTTGTAATCCCTCTTCCCTCTCAGTCCAACTATGTGGTCACACACAAAAGAAAAAGACTTGTAAGTGCACATGCCCTGGGGAAGGTTTTCCGAGTAGGGTCCATAGTCTATACATGGTTTCCTTTTCTAAGTGTTAAATTACTATCTTCACTTATGACTGTGTTAAAAGGATTGTAAACAAAGGATGGCTCAGTCTCTGAATTGTTTAGCACAGACATTCTGGTTTGAGACAGAATTGTTGAAGTTAAGTTCTGTGTCCTCTGGGGTCTTCCTAATGACCAGTGAATCAGACACTACAGTCTGCTAAGTAACTGGGAAAAAAAGTGACATGTATGTGCTTTACGAAGGTTAATCTGGTGGTTAAACTAAGAAATCTCATGTTTTTCCCCAATTAAGACTAATCAGAAATATCTACTTTACATAGAGACACATTCTAAATATGCTATACAATGTACACTGTGCATGAAGGAACAGACACTTCAGACAGATGTACAAAATTATTTTGCTCATAAAGCGTGAGGATTGTCTCTTGTATTTCTAAGGGGAACGCTGCAGAAAAATTAATCAATCTGAGATTAAGCAATCTAGTTTTAAACCCTGGCAAAGAGGTAATCATGAGACACTGTCTCTAAATTAAGCCACAGACTCTACATACTTAAGAGAAAAAAACAAACCCCAAACCTTTCCAGTTCTCTATTCTGTGCTTAACAAAGGAATGATATCCTCCTTATCAGGGTTATAGGATTAGATCAAAGTTGAAAAAAACCAATCAATCACACAAAAATCTTAAATGGAAAATTCTTCAGACTTATAATGAATAATTGTAGTAATTGAAGTGCCAAATTCTGGTTTTGCCAGACCAGCAGGTTTGCTACACTTAGTC
The DNA here is from genome assembly GCA_024611175.1 of Megaceryle torquata. Classification (NCBI taxonomy): domain Eukaryota; kingdom Metazoa; phylum Chordata; class Aves; order Coraciiformes; family Cerylidae; genus Megaceryle; species Megaceryle torquata. Next base: position 2,339 of record JANIJG010014761.1, read on the forward strand.
CTAGAAGAAGTGTTATTACCAGTAACTTCCATAAACATTCAAAGTGACTCTTGTGTAGTTTTTAAATACACCACCACATTAAAGCATGAAATCTTGGATGGTTGGTCACTGGTATATGGGATTATCTCTCTGCTGCTGGTGAAATTTAGGAAGCCGGTACAGTTTCTATATTTATCTTAAAATGATTGTCCATACTGGAAAACCTGAAATGCTTTTCTGAAGCAATGCAATGCCTGTTGAGTATGTTCTTTGCCTTTTCTGCTCTAATTTCAAGATTCCCCTCTTCATTATAGAGCTGGCAGAACATAAAGACAGATACCATATAGAGTGGCTGTCCTGTCTCTTGAGATGGCTCTCAAGACCATCTCATGAAGGTAGAGAAACAGCAGAACAGTAAGTCCTGTACAGATCAAGAGCAGGTTGACAGCTGTGATAAGTCTTGAGAACAAAATATTTTATTCATCAATAAAACTATAGTTTACAGTAGTATTTACTAAATAAATTATATAATTTCTTTTTTTTTACAAGAAATAAACTAAAATCAAAAATATTTCAAAGACAATATATGTACACAACATAAGGCCTTGTTAAAAATAACATTTTTTTTCACCAACAGTGAAAATATACTTTAGAGGCTCATTTTTATATAGTATGTGCAGAGGTTTACCCTAACCCTTGTATGACATCAATTCCAAATTCTACTGATATGGACCTAAGTGATTAGAATTGAAGGGTCAAAATAAATGAAATTAATTTTATTCACCACTGTGCTTATTTTTAAATAGATAAAGCAGATAATAGAATTTGCTTATGCATAGTTACAGAATGCATGCAGATGAAACCCCTAGAAAGCTGATAAGAAAATATCACTTTCAAATCCCCAAAATGTGATTGGCAATATAACAGAAAGCAGCCTGAATACACAGTTCTTCACAGTTCAGCAAGCAACAGTAGATGGTGGCAGGGTGTGGAATGTTTAATGTCATTTTTGCCAAGTCCATCAATCCTTTCTACAGTTCTGACACTTCTTAGAGTAAGTTCAGTTGATAATTACTGTTTGTTTTCTAGGCTCAGCAATTTCCTCTTTCTTAAATCAGGAGTGCAGAAAGTGCTCTTCATTAACCATGGTCACTTCTCTTTTCTCTTAGCTTTATTCTTCGTGTATTCTTTGTTACTGGAAATACAGAAATGACAAGTCAAGAGTTGTGTTTATTTATTTTCTTACAAAATTATGATCAGGTTAACATCTTTCTTTCTCTAAATAGGCTGCAGCACTGTTTGGCAGTGATCCTTTTCCTACCTTACATCCTAATCGAAAGCATATAGTCTCTTCCTGTACAACAGGTAACCACTGTGGTTCTGCAGACATTGCAGTACACTCATTACATGAAACAGAACCACTTGCAAAATGCTGAAAACCGTGGACATCAGAGAAGACAGCTCAAACTGAGAACACTCAGCAGTCCACAACAGCTTTTATTACGTTACAAAATGGGGCCTTTGTTACTCAAAAGCTTTAGGGGAAAACCATCAGTCTTTATACATCATATATAAAAGTCCTCTTAGTGTCTGCACGATGCCCTTCCACAGCTCAAACCCTGTGTATACATAAAAACTTTCAGGCACACCTAATGTTCCAGTCAGTGTCACAGCAATCCTTCTATTAAAACAAACAAACAAACAAACAAACAGACAAAAAAACCCAACCAACCAACCAAAAAAAACCCAAAAACCAAAAAAACACAACAAAACCCCTAATAATGTTAATGCATTAGAGTTTTCTACAGTATATTCTTCAGAAGCAGTGGTTACATAATACAAATAGTTGGTGACTTCTTAGCATCTCTGTGGAGTCAGAGATGACTTGGAGAGAAACTGTTCTTTTCTCCACACCTTATTAGTATGACTCATATGAAGGATAAAGTGGGAGCTGGACAAAATATTTCAGTAAATCAAATGCATCTCAGCTAATATATACAACATGGATCAGGACACAAAACCAAAACAAAGACACCTGTAGGTACCCTACTCTAAAACTTTCCTAGAAAATACAACGAAAGCATAAGTTCCCATTTTAAGGTCACCTTTAAATCATACTTTGTGGTACAGGCATATAACCAACCTTTAAATAGTTCATCAAATAGATCAATTGTTCAACAACAATCTAATCTTAGATTAGACATTAGTGAGTGAACAGCAACAAAAATGTTCTCCAAAGGCATTTTTAAAGCTTATCTTAGAAAAAGGTAACCAGTATATTTAAATCAGTATTTCAGTGATGACTTCTATCAGTGGACCTTGAACCTTGAAAAACAGTATTTCAATATTGTTCTGTGGCAACCTTTAAACCTGTTACTGTACTGTGCACCAGTGTTAGGGTAATCACCTGTGCTAATTTCTTGGAGTCTGTTCTCTCTCTTGACATAGCTGTGGTCTGGCAATGAAATTCTACCTACTGCCGTATTAGCACTTGAATGTGCTAAGAGAGTAAAGCAGTATGTACTTATGGGATGCAGGACAATTTAGAATGCTAAGTAAGTTGTTGGACAAGTAAGTAAAATTAAAATGATCATTTATAAAGCATATGACATAAGGCTACCAAGGGTTAAAAAAAAAAAAAAAGTAAGAGTCATTTTGGCAAAAATAAAAGTTGAAAAATGCAAGTACTGATAATAAATAACAAAATAATGTTTTATGAGGCCAATATACATTAGTAAAAATTTTCACTAACATTGTCTATTTTTTGTCTGAAAGCTCAGATTTGGATGACTTCAGGTCCATTTTTGACACAACTTCAGACCCTCTGGCCTTGCCACTGCTTTTCACTCTCTAAGGAGATGAGTAGTATTGCTCATGCTAGCTTTACACTAATTATTACATAATGCAATTCTGACTAGCTTACTTTTGTTCCTTTCCTTCTGATCCTTCCAAAGCATTTCAGCTTTCAAAGCAATCAGTGATGGAAAAAACTAGCAGCAAAATTTGCATAACAGACTTGGAGAAAACACACCTGACAGAAACTCATAGCAACTGCTCCCTATGTGAGTCAGTCACAGAAATGCTGTTAGTGGTACAGATGCCATTTTAAGGAGGTAGGATTTTCAGATGTTCATCTTTGTGTCAGGTACATTCCAGTTCTGTGTATATTACTCTAGAAAAAATCCATCTATTTGAAGGCGCGGGACATCTTCTAAACAACTCTGTAACCACTGCACAACTTTTGGGGTTACTTTGATGGTAGATAGGAGAAAGATTATTTTGTGATAGAGACTGATTTTAGCCTTAGCAATTGGGTCCAAAATAAATGATAAATAATGGACAAATGAGACTACAGGACGCATTCCCGCACTCTCTGTCTGTCTCACACTGGGTTTATAATGGATTTACTATATTTGAGCCTACTCGAGGCTTTTTGTATTGGAGAATTTTTGTGCTCCAGTTCTTTTTTCATGGATTTGGTTTTGAGCTGATGTTCTCACATGGCACATTAAAGCTCTGGGAATGAGAATGTGTACTTTAGTGACAACACATGCCAGCTTTCTAGCACTTGGCTTACTGAGGTGTTACTTGTCATCTGAAATAGTACCTTTTTAATCTAATCAAGCACATAATTCCCATGTCTGTTTTTCATGCAAGGGTGACTGAAATGTTGCTGTTATGGTGTTTCCTACATAACCTTGCTTCTGCAAGAACACCTTGGCCAAATTACATTCAAATGCTTAGCTGTTGTTTCACCTCACCAATTTTCAGTCCTATGAGAGACATTGGCCTCTTTTTCCCCTCCTTTTTAAGATCATGCATAGATAGATACAGGGGTAAGACAGGTAACAGAGGAAAGGAGCAGTTACCTCATGGTATAAAACAAGTATGTTTGCTCCCTTCAGCCTTAATTAAACAATGTTTGAGGAAAGAGTGTTTGATATATGCTCAGTACACATATATAACATTTGAAGGATTATTCTGCTTTCAGGAGAAAGAAAGGATGTCTCTAAATGAGAAGGCCTGAATTCCCTTCTCATAGTCCCAGAATTAACATTCACTCTACCATGTTTTTCCATCAGTATCTTCAGAGGAAATGGTGAGGCAGAGAAATGGAGGCTTCCAGAGCAACTTGTCAAAATTTGAGGTACACAGCACAATGTGACCATACACTTTTTAGAATTTTATGTGTATTCTGCTTTCATTTCAGCCACACTTGCTATTACTCCACAACAGCATCCTGAAGAAAACAATGTTACTAGAATTGAATCATGTTATGGAAGGCTGAGAAGCAAAACATTTCTGAATAAAAAGCAAACATCTCATCAAGGAGTTAGGGTGGAAGTACAATCCCTAGCCATAGTTGTATCTGACTAGCACACTTTCTTGATCAGAGCCAAGTGGGAATTTTCTTCTCTGAAAGAAGAGTTTATACTAGAAAAGAGAGCTTGGGGTGCTGAAACAAAAATAGCCAAATGGGTGTAACTGCCAAGATGAGAAGTTGGACAGTGACCTGGCAGTTAGAAAGGTTTGAATAGGAATTAGATAAAGACAAAAGAGACAAGCTTTAATACAGAACAACCATGGGAGTGAGAACACGAGAAAAGAGAAAGGGTACTGAAGAGTAAGAAAAGCCAGACAGTTCTGACAAATTCTAACCAGGCATTTTATAGACCAGTATTTGTAAATATGCTTATCTATGCATCTATAGCAGCTTTTAAATATAAAATTAATCTCCAGTGATGTTTTAAGACTTCAAAATCTTATAATAAAGTTAGCATTTGGACATAAACCACAACATAATTAATTCTAAATGTAATAATATCGTCTATGTAATTAATCTGACATGAATTATAGCTACACTAACCAGACTAAATATTCTGGTCCTGTTCATCACTACAGTTATTCCATTCTTGTATTTTACTGAAGCCCTTATCAATCCTTTGCAAACTATATCTTCTGTAGTAGTGACTATGAAATTATATACAAATTTTGAGAGCCCTTCCTTCAACAACAAGAGGCAATGCTGTATTTCTACATATAAATTCTACACTCCCTAACAATCTTCCACTGTAGTTAAATATACAGAAGTATTCTTCAAACAAAATTGTTTGTTAATGAAATCCTGTAGGTAGGGCATATATTTATTTATTTAAATAATGGATTTATTACCAGACGGTTGAAGTTGTACAGCATCACAACAGAACAAACTTCAAAGTTTGCCACTGTCCTATTTACATGCAGGTTCTTGTTCCTTTGTAAGTGTAAAGGAAATCAAGCCTGCTTGCAGTGGAACAACTAAAATAATCTTACTACTCTGAGTTTACAGATATTGTACTTTGCCAAAATAATTTGTCAGCTACCTTTGTAAGTGATTTCAGAGATAAGCTAAGACAACACAGTGGAGTAATTAATAATTGCAAATATTGCTGTTTCAGGCACAGAAAACTCAATCAAAGAGCTTGGGACTCCACTGCAGAACAGAGGAAGCAAGGTGACTTGAAGTTATTCCTTACTTTCTAAGTGAAATTATCACTTTTAAGGTCCTCCACTGTAGGTACCAGTCCTTAGTAACAACACCCTGTTACTTGAGGATCAGTTGCACTTGCTGATCTCTTGTAAGAAACATCTGCTGATTTGGCTTGTATTTCCTACTGATCAAATTCCATAGAACACAGCAGAATCTCATGTTCAGTGGTGTCTGCTGACTTTTAATGTTTTTCTCCTTATACATCAGCTGGCAGTGCCTGAATGGACACCAATAAATATGGCTTCAGGAGAATTTTAAAAAGAGGCTTAATTTTATTTCTGGAGGAAGTAGGAAACACTTTCACTCTGTTTTGTGTGTATTTTCTACATCAAAGTGCTACATAGAGGAGTGTTACTTTCTCTGTTACTAGCTTATGTACCAGACACCTATTTATCTCAGATGGCATCTTTCACTTCTAAGTATCTGATCTATCATTATATTACCTATTTAAAAAAGCAAGAATCCTTTGATGTTTTAATTCCCTTCAGAGAAATATTTCAAATTTCCAATTATTTTTTATATCTGCTTCTAACTTTCTGCAATCTTTAATTAAGAATTAAAAATATTTTTTATAGAATATTCACTATTCTTTTCCCACGGCATGGTATAATTTAGATTGTCTTATACTTACTGGTCAGGGAAGATCACAGTCATATTTTATTCATAAAAGATAGATTTCTTAAGTAATAATCTGGGTTAAAAGGTTTAAGAGAAAATAAACCAATGAAATTTTAAAGTAAACTTGGATTTGTGGATGTTCCTAACAGTGCTGCTTAGAGTGGCAGGTGCACAAAACGCTGGTTTGCCAAACCCAATCTTCATTCAGCATCGAGGAACTCTGGGCCTAGACCAGCCCTTCAGTTGCAAACTCAAGATGTCTCTGTATTTGTGTCTGAGAACAAAAATTCTTGCCGTTACCAGGTAAATTCTCAATTTCAGCATCAGCTGCATAGTGTCAGTCTGCACAGTGTTCCCTTAATGTAACACCCTAAGCCAAATGCTCTTACCCATAAGAGGGTTTTAATTTTTTTTTTTTTTTAATTTTTTTTTACAATGTCTGCTCCACCTCACCTTACTTGACCCTCTCTCTGAGTTTGTACAAAACATTGTTCAGCTAAATGCCATTTGAAAGCTTTTTTTTTTTTTTTTAAATAGTAAGATAACACAATTTTGTTTTACTACATTGCATTTTATTTTTTCCTTTTCCATTCACTGGATCAAAAATTTATAGCTCTTAATTTACTAGAGGACTAAAATTTGTCTAAGAAGTCTAGCATTTCAAAGCAGAAGTCACAGACATCAAAGAATTAGTGGAGTGACTGAAATTAAGCAAGTTAAGATATTTTTCAATATAATATCTACCTGGTAAGGCTACAGCAGCTTGCCTTGCAGTAGAAACAAAGACAAGGATTATTAGCTATGGAATTAAAGGAAAATCTGTGAATGCCATTTAAAGATACTTTTTGTCTTCATGCTTTTAACATGTCAAAATGCACTTTGTAGCCTTTTCAACTGAAGCTTTAATCAGTTAATGCAAACATCACTGATTTGCTTTATTTTTGAGACATACATTAGAAATGACTGACCTGTTCCTAGTGTTCACAAGAACATGCCTCTTTCCCTTCTAGCCTGCATTTGATCATCCTCCTATAAAAATAAAACTGCCTTCTCAGAGTACTTAAAGAGGCACCAATGAATCATGTGGGACAGAACCAAGACAGCAGGAGCAAGTAATTTCTCAAGATGAGTTTGCCAGTGAAGAAGAAACATGTGCATAGCTATTGTATACATAGACACTCGAAGTTATGTGCCACTACCTTGTCTTCATTACTGAATTTTGAGTTTGGATTTTTCAGGGTGCAGAGGAAGGGTGCTGCTAGGTCAAAAAAGCATCTATGATTCTCTCCACTTAGGACCTATTTATACTTCCAGACCTTTGCTCAGGTGAATAAAGACTGTGTGTTTGTGTAAGGTCCAGAGTTGGGTTTTATTTATTTTTCTGTGGATACTGATCAGTGGAATATACATACACTTAAAATTCACACAATGCTTGCTAACCCACTCTTTCAGCCTGTCCAGGTGTCTCAGAAAGATGTCTCTCCCTTCTGCTGTGTCCACCTTGCTACCCAGTTTAGTGACATCAGCAAACCTGGTAAGGGTGCTTTCAGTCCCATCATCCAGGTCATTTATGAAGGTGTTGAAGAGAACAGGGCCCAGTATCAATTGCTGGGAGACCCCACTTGTGACAGCCTGCCCACCTGAGTAAAAACCATTGATCACCACTCTCTGAGTGCAGCCTTGTGAGCCAATTTCCTGCCCATCCCACATACCAATCTGTATCCTGGCAGTTTGTCCAGGAGGAATGCTGTGGGAAATGGTCTCAAATTCTTTGCTAAGTCCAGCTAAATAACATGTGCTGCTCTCCCTCTGTTGACAGATACCCATTTGTTGTAGCAGGTGATCAAGTCAATGTGGTGTGATTTGCCTTTGGTATGTCTGTGCTGGATTTTCCCAGTCAACTGCTTCATTTGTTTTGTTATAGTTTCTAGAAGGACTTGTTCCACCACTCCCCCAGGGGCTGAAGTAAGTCTAATGGGCCTGTAGTTTTTTGGGTCCTGTTTTGGGCCATTCTTGTAGAAGGGTAGGAGATTTGCACTATCCCAGTCACCAGGGTTTCCCCTTGATCTCCACACCTTTTCAAAGATAATAGACAGTGGCCTTGAAACGATGTCAGCCAGTTCTGTTAACACCCTGGGGTGGATGCCCTCCTGGCCCATTGATTTATGTGGGCTTATCCCTTGCAGAGGGCTACTACTGTTGAGTCAACACGTGCATTGTTGTCACTACTTGATTCGGTGATCTGTGGTCCAGCTACGCCAGTAGAGACAAAGGAAATAAGGTATTAAGAACTTCTGCCTTGTCAGCAGCACTAGTAACCTGTTTAGTAATGGGCCTATATGTCCTCCCTGTGCTTCTGGCTTACTTGCTCATGCATCTGAAGAACCCTTTATTCTTCATATCTCTGTCCAGTTTCAATTCTACTGGAGCTTTAACCTTCCTGTCTGCCTCTCTGCATGCTCTAGCAAGGTTCTTGTGGTCCTCAATGGGTATGTGGCTGCCTTTCCATAGTTGATATGCTTATTTTTCACTTTTAAGCACATCCAAAAGCCCTAATGGTCTCTTCCACCTTCTTCCTTCCCTGTTGTAGGTGATTGTTTGCTTTTGTGCTTCCAGAAAGCTGTTTGTTAAAAGCTCCCCATCACTCACAAGCTCATTTGCCCTCCATGCATGCTTTCCATGGAATCCCTCGCATCTGGACTCCAAGCATACTGAAGCTGGCTCTTCTAAAATCCAGGGCCTTTGTCATACTACTGGTCTTCAGTGTGCTGAGCAGTTTCTTAAACTCTACAATGTTGTGATCGCCATATCCAAGGCTATCACTGGTATATAATATATATATAGTCAAGCATGTCTCATTTTTGGTTTGTGAACAGTAAATCTAGCAATGTGCTGTTCCTAGTTGGCATGTCCAGCACCTGTAGCAGGAAGCAGTCCTCATGCATCCCAAGAGTCTCATGGACAATGGAGCACTACTTTTGTTTTTCTCCTGACAAATGCTCCAGTTCCTCCTCTTTGCTGCCCATGTGCATTGGTATAAACATACTTGTTGCAGTTAGGGTTGTTGCCTTTGCAAATGGCTGGGGAGCATTCCCCACCACTCTAGTAGATGTACTCATCCACCCTGTTGCTTATGAATATGTAGATATCACAGGTCTGAATCCTACCCCCCCAAGTTCATTAGATTAAAGCACAATTCATCAAGTCAGACAGTTTGCTAGCAAGGTTAGGCTGCATGTGATTACTCATTTGTCCATTTCCCATAAAATTTCTGAATTTGTGAGTCCCTCTTAATAGATGATTCATATCAACATCGTATCAGCAACAAGACAAATTAACACAAATCCTACAGGAATACAATTATTTAATGGGCTACTTGAGGTCACAGTTAACAAAGTCAATTCTGCATTGAATTGGCCACTAATTCTTGCTTCTGTCTTGTTTCAGTGGAAGCAGGATAGAAAACACCTCCCCTGAGTGTGCTGGACCATTAAATTAGTAGCTATTAAATATATACTCAAGCACATCTGGCTAAAGAAAAAGAGGTTAGTTATACAGCCTACAGAAAAAAAACCCACAAAACACGGGCATCAGACAAACAAGTGACAAACATGTTTCATCTAGATATAAATGACAAACATGTTTCATCTCAGTGTAAAACCAGACACAATCACGTTTCATTTCAACACAAGAAATTTTTTTATCAGGATGAATAATCAATCATGGGAACAAGCTCTGGAGAGTGTCCACTGCTGGAGGTTTCAAGATGTGATTGAACAGGGTGCTAGATAATATCATCTAGGCTCCCTTTCTCACAAAAGGTTGGACCAGATGATCTCTCAAGATGCCTTCCAACCTGGGCTGTTCTACGATATTCTATGTTCAGACAAAGATCAGGAAACTCTAGAGATAAGAAAAATAAAGTATGCAGTGAACCTTATCGAAAAAGGAAACAACTGTGCCTGTGTGGAACATTTTTTAGAAGCCACATAAACAGACCTCCCTTTTTGGCCCTTTCTCTCACAAAAGTCACAGACATTTATTTATGAAGATACAGGGAAAATATTGCTAGAATATCAGAACTGTTTAATTTGTGCTTTAGGAAAACAAACCTTTGGAAAAAAAAGCCAAGCTTAACATACCTCCCTCTTACATTTACACTGAGATTTTCAAAACGGCCTAAAAGGTGCACAAAGCTACTCTCAAATGGATCTGGAGTTGGGTCTCTACTGCCTTTATGTCTGTGGAATGTGAACTGTAGGTACCTAGAGAATTTTCAAAACAAAGGTGATATGAAGACAACCAAAGATGCAGATCTGCATTTCTCTTTCAGCAGTCAAATGAAGTGCTGACTAGTTATCAAAAAAAAAAAAAAAAGAGAGACACAGAGACACAATTTTAATCATGTTCCAGCCACAACAACTGGAGAACCCTTCAGAGCAGAAAGGGGAGCTACTGAATGTACTTCATATTGAGCTCTACTTCAGTGTCTTCAAAATCACTGATGTAAACACAGAATTTTCCTCCCTGAGAAAATTTTATTTCTATATTGTGGAATATTTGACATAAAGAGGAAAGAGGTTTTTTTTTTTCCTTTTTCTTTCAGTCTCCTATGGAAAACAAATAACAGAAAAAAAAAACCCAAAACCCAACCCTACCAGTAGAAGAAAACTGAAAGGTATTTTGACATTCTTCATTATTAACACAATAGTTAACAAGCACATAGATTCTTTAAGGATTTGCTTTGGCAAAGTACTTAAGCATATGTCTCATGTAAGAAATACCTCAATGAACCTCTGGATCTTGAAGTTAAGTATGTATTTTAGTCACTTACTGAGCCCTAGTCAAAGCAATTATATGCAAAAAAGCCCATCAGAAACAATTTGACAACTTACTAAGTAGACATCCAAAACTGAAGCATTATCATTTTCCATTTCCAGGGTGCTCTGTTCTGAAATCAAATAGATCGCACTGTCTTCTAAAGTGAATGTTGAACTTGAAGGCAACCCTTTACTGCAAAGAGAAGGGAAACTGCGGTCAACCAAATATACAAGTTACAGAGAGCTCAGTCACAGCTGAAAATTTCAAAATACATTTCTCTCAAATATAAAAGCTTCAAATATTTCAAAGGAAAAATGCAAACAGACTTAGATGTGTTGACAATGGCTAGATAACTGGCAGCCCGTATTCAACTATGTCTCCAAGCCACAGTTTCTATTTTTCCATTAACTAAAATTTTATCACAAAGTAGTAGTTCCTGAACTGTAATACTTATTAAAGAATCAAACTATGTCACAGTAAATGCGGGATAATTTTTTAAATTTCAAAATAATTTACTTCCAAACTACATATGGTGTAAATTTTAGCACCATTTCTTAATTCAAAATGAGGAAAAAAGATTGAGTAACATCGGATGTTCTCATGCATCTGTGGGATCACTTGCAGCCAACAGTTCATAAGGGAAAAGGGGAGAAGAGCAAGAGTGTACTGTAATTAGTACAGCTCTGCAGGGAAGTGGTATTTACAGAGGAGGTGCACTGTATTATTTCATTTGTAGATATTATTTTTTTTCTCTGCTATCTGGAAAGAATGTGAAACTGCAAATGCATCAGCACAGGAATCTTGTTTTGTTTTGTAAACACACTTGAAACCACAAAGCTGAAACTTTCAAAGGTGTTTTAAAGGAGTTAGGTGCCCATTATCCCCTATACTCATTAGCTGCCAGGAATTAACGGACTCCACAGTCCCTTGAAAACTTATCAGTTTTGCAGAAGCATATTTTAAAAGTTCTTATCTGTTTACACAAGGTGAAAAGCAAAGAGTTCTGCATTATAACTGGGTATGAAAACATGCTTATAGCCATCAGTCCAGCAATGACTCATTTACCCCTCCCTTTGCAGTACTTCGTAGTTTAAGTGTGTTTTAGATAGGGTATAATTTCAGAAAGGGCAAAGCTAGCATGCAAAGTAGAAAATAAATTAAAATCCTCAAAAAAGTAATGAATCATGAGTCAGCCTTATAACTTACTAGTATGAAGTGCACAGCATTACATTTGCCACACTACAATGCTCCTTTTATTACAGAATCACAGAACATTAGGGGTTGGAAGGGACCTCGAAAGATCATTTCGTCCAACCCCCCCCCCGCTAGAGCAGGATCACCTAGATGAGGTCACATTGCTGGAAGACCAGTGATGGAAAATAATCTGAGAGTCATACCAAGCTAAGAAGTTTCCTAGTGACATCCTTAACCCAGGCTCCACGTAGACAGCAGACTTCCCTGTGAGAAGGGTCTGTCCAGCATATTGGACCCTCTGCTCCTCTCATAAATAGTATAGGTGAAGAGGTTGATGGGAGGATTGGTTCTTTAATGAATAGTTTTACCCCATCTGCAGTCGGTTGTA
>JANIJG010014763.1:0-73742 GCA_024611175.1 Megaceryle torquata
TGGCCCACGCCCTCGCCCTGTCGTCGTACGTTGTTTCTGTCTTGTGGGCTGTGGTCGCAGGCACGAGGGGGGGGGCGGGGGGGGGGGGGGGGGGGGGGGAAATCCCTGTGCATCACATATTACAAGGCACAATATGCACACCCCCCAAGGACCCCAAACCTCTATCGCAGTAGGAGGTTTCAGATCTCACTGTGCTGGGAACCTGCCCTCCAGCACTGGGTTCCCAACCCACACGTTCCCCAGCTGCTCGCCTGTGCTGGCTTCAGGGCTGGTGCTCCACAGTCCCAGGGTGTGGAGCTGCGTGGGGCAAGCGTGGCACTGCGCACACTGGGAACACTGAGGCGAGCCCCTGGAGGGATCGGCACATGGGGAGAGCCTTACACCGCTCTGGGGGTGACGGGGACGTGGCAGGGCAGCAGAGCGGAGGCTGGAGTGCGCATCCTGCCCACTGGGAAGCAGCTGCTGGCTCAATCTCCTCCTGGATGAGGCTGCTGGCTAAGGCCTGATCCTGACAATGCCTCCAAGCAAGCAGACCCCACTGCTTTCATGGGATCACCCAACAGAAGGGAGAGAAGCGAGCAAGCAGGCAGAGGTGAGGTGTGAGCATCCTGCACACGGCCCCAGCTCCAGAGACTGTCACCGACTATGCAAAAACCCACCTGCTGCCTCGTAACAATGGCGACAAGGGAGCGCTGCCATGGATGGTCCGCTCCATGCTCACGCTGGGGGATGTCACTACCAGTGCAGTAGAGGGATGGTGAGCAATGGGGTTGTGAGACCCCTCCCCAGGCAGGGTCAGCTTTCCAGCCACATGGATGTCTTTCCCACCACCACAACCCCAGAACCTCACATGCATCCCTCACACTCTGCCCTGTGCACAGTGCCCGCTGTCACCAGTGAGCTGTCCAGGGAGGCGTCCATCACCCAGCAACACCAGCCCAGAGCCCCAGTCCTCCTGCAGGGAGCCTCTGGGGAAGTTACCAGTTGAGGCCCCAAGGGACGTGTACCAGAGCCTCTGCTGCTCAGCACCTTGGCAAAAGAGGACGAGTGGCAAGACAGTGAAGTCTACCAACTATGCTGAGTTATTCAGAGGGTGGAAGCAAAGCTGATGCTGAAAAGTCACACTGCTAGCTGTTGGAAGTCAGAATAATATTCTGGAAAAATGTAGCTTCTGGCTTTCTCAATCTCCTTCCCCAAGCATCCTGCCTGGGAGGGCACCAGCCACAGCAGCTCCTGCCCAGCAGATGTTCCTGCCTGCATGCAGGACACCAGGTAGAGAGGCAAGGCAGCGCGTGCTCCAGGGCTGCAGGCAGCACGCCCCATCTGGTGCTCTCTACGACATGGGAATGCTTCCCAGAGGACCTCCAAGGTTGAGCATCAATACCAGGACCATCCTAGCTGAGCTCACAGAGCAGATGAAAGCCCTGGAAGAAGACTAGGCTTTCTCCCTAGCCTAGCACACACACCATCTGAGCACCATCCTCTGCTGAGAGTGTGAGACAGGCGCCGTGCCCTGCAGAAAGGAACCTGAACACCCAGCACACTCCTCCACAGCAACTGAAGGCACTGTCCTCATCCCAGAGGCAGGCACTGGCTGCTGTTGGATTCTGACATTGCTGCACTGGTCAGCACCCTCAGGCCCATCGGGAAGCAGTGGAGATGACATGGGGAACTCATTAGCACCAGGAGGGAGAAGCAGAAGGCATGAAATCGGGCAGTGACATCTAAGAGGAAGGCTTTGTGCATTCTGATTGGAATGAGTGGCTGACACCAGACTTGCCTCCTCCACAATTAGACCTGTAACGTGAGAGCTGGTAAACAGCCCGGCTGTCAGCTATGCCCTTTGGCCAGGGAAGGAGCTTCCTCCAACATCAGCTCTGCTTGGTTGAAAATAATTCAGGCTTGTTGTAATGGCTCTTCCCTGCTCTAAAAAGCTGCGGCCAAAGCCTCAGTTGGGCTCTAGTCCCCGGAGCTGTGTCAGCCCCTCAAGAGAGACAGAAGTGAGCTGCCCTTGGGCAGGGCAGCTTGCCCAAAAGGAATGGGTTGGAGGTCCCCCGCTGGTCACTTTGGGAGGTGGAGGGACACCAGTCCGAGGAGAGTTACTGTCAAGCAAAGGCAACCCATCTTGCATCATGAGGGAAAAGGAGCTGCTACAAGCCCAGAATCTCCCAGTCCTCACCCCTCAGAGGTTCTGCGGTGAGCCCAGAGCGAGCGGGCTGTCTCCCTGGCTGCACCACATCAATACATTAACACGGGGTCCCCAGCAGAGAGGTGGCGTGTCCATCCCATTTGTGGGGTGACAAGAGGAGCCCCGTAGGCACAGCTCCAGCCCCAGCGTGCTGCCTGCCATTCTTGGGGCTCTGCTTGAGCAAAGGAGGGCGATGGCAGGTACAGCCCTGAGGTCTGCATCCCAGCAGGGGAAATGGTGAGCTGAAAAGCATATTCCTGTTCTGCTCCTTGCCCCATGCCCACAGCTGTGGCATGCCAAGGGCAGCGGTGGCCACAGCCCCTCAGTGGCCATCAGCAGGGCCCCCAGCACATCTGCCACAGCCTGTTTCTCTCCTCTCTAGATGAATGCACCGGTACCGCCCGTGCTCTAGGCCCGCGACAGCACAGCCATTACTGGGCTCTGCTGAGCGAGGGGAACATCACCCCCGCCTCCCGCAGCAGCCGCCCTCCCCCAGCCAGGGGGGACAGACCAGGCAGCCAGCGGCCCGGGGAAGGCAGCACCCTGACCTAACACCAAGGGTAGCAAATGGATGCAAAATAAAGCTGTGTGCGTGCTGCCAGGCACACTGCTCCTGCTCAAGGCATCCCTACCTTGACAGCAGCCCCAAAGAATGTGGGACCTAATAAGAGGTGAGGCCACTTTGCAGCCCCTCTTTGAGCACAGGTTGCCCACACCGAGTCCGTGGCTGTTCAGAAGGGGCTGCCACCCAGGTGTGGCTCAGCAGCCTCGGCATCCCTGCCGCTGCTCCACGGCCAGCAGCTCTCTGCAGAGAACAGCATGGTCCCCAGCAGGGATGGGAGCTGTAGGAGATGCGTGTGCTCTCAGTGGCACTGGCCAGGGGCCTGCACAAGCAAAGGGTGAACAGGACCAGAGAGGAACCTTTGGAGAGCAGAACCCAGGATGAGTTGCAAGGGTGACCCAAACACTCCTGCCCAGCATCTCACGTTTCTACCCATCACTTTGGTGAAAGAGTTCACAGGCGTTTTGAGAGAGGAATCCCCCCTGGCACCCAGGCACCAATCCCACCCGTTCCCACTCCCTAAGATGTCAAAGTTGAGATGAGGCTCCAGTGACAGCTCCTGCAGGGCACTGCTGAGCCCTGGCAGACACACAGTGCTGCCCTCTGACCCCATCGCCACCAAGCCACAGGAAGGAGCACGGTGTTCAGCCAAGGATGGCTCTGGGTGGAATCTACTGCAGTGAAGATCTGTTTAAACACTAAACAAAGGGACTCCTCACTTCCCTCAATTTTGCAAGAATCTCCTCCTCTCCTGAGGTCCCTAACTTACCATCCCTGGCAGGGCTGCCATGTCTCATGTGTGTGAGTTGCCTCTAAGGAAGAGGTGACCAAGCCACTGCCAGTGGTGCACTAGGCAGTGGATGCCGTTCCCCCACCCTGACTTATTTGTCATTCTCTTGATCAGGTTTCTGACGACGGGGAATGACCTTTTTATGAAGAAAGCAGAAGCACTTGGGTTTCTCCTCCCCATCCTCCCAGGTGGAAGGCAGCCCCAGCAACTGCCACATCCCCGAGGCTCAGCATCTCCAAGGAGCAGTGATCAAAGCCACCCCTCTCCCATTACGGTAGGCTCTGGATGTCAGCTCCATGACATCCCGCCTACCCATCCTGCCAGAGAGACTCTGCATTCATCAAGCATCTCCAGAGAGGCACATGGCAATCTGGAAGGCCCAGAGATGCCAGACTGCTAATGTGCTAGGGAAAAGATGTCAGTGAATATTACAAACACCCCAGAGGATGAGAGAAAGGCCACAGGAGGAAAGACCTGGAAGGAATCACACACACACACCAAAAAAAAAAAAAAAAAAAGAGGGCAAGAGCAGGCACTTGGGAAATTCACAGAGGAATGGCACTGCTGCCTTTCTTATTTCCAAAAGGGAGATACTGCTGGAGCAGATCCAGCTGCACTGAAAGCAGGTAAAGAAGGCCTTGAATTCCTCTTCTCCTGCCCACCACAGCAGGAGGTGCTGCCAGTATAAAACCCACTCTGGGGGAGACCAAAAATGCAAGGCACAGGTCCTGCTTGTTCATTGCTCCTCAGAGACAGACACAGCCTGCAGGGACCAAACATCTGCAATCCATCTTCATTGCAACCGGGTTCATGCTGCAGCAGGAGCTTCACCTCCCCAGGGCAGCATCGCCCCATCACCAGGCTGTCACTCACGACGAGGACAGCCCCCGGGCATGCAAAAGCCGCACAGGTCACAAACCAGATTGCACGGTTTAGGCAGGGGGGAGGCCAAGCATCCTCACAGCCTGAAGCCCTCAGCTTGCCCAGCCTTTGCTTCCCTCTGATCGCTCCAACTGCAGCAGCAGAGCCCTGCTCAGCAGCAGGTGCAGGGGAAGCAGAGCCAGCCCAGAGCTGCCGGCCGACGAGCAGGTCCACTCAGCATGGCCACACCAGCCTGCTCTAGCTGTGCTGGAGCCAAAGCAGTATCTAGGTCAGGCTCAGAAGAAAACAAAAAAGCAGCCGAGTAGCCCTCAGCTAGGACCGGGGGCCGCTGACACAGTAACCATACAACAATGCCTCGGTCCCAGCGTGGCCCAGCTCCTTCCCCAGTCATGGGAGAGCTCCCTGTGGTAAAACAGGGCAAAAAAAAAATAATACAGGGAGCAACCTTCAGATGGCTCTAGAAGAACAGCACCTGAAGCTGGCACCTCCTCAGCAACACAGGCAGCTGCCTGTCTGCTGCCCACAGCCTTCCAGACCTGCCAGCTGGCAAAGGGCAGCATGGGCCCAGCCTACAGCACCCACACCCTCCCGCCTCCCTGCAACCACTGGTCACAGCTGGAGGGATCTACCGGCTCTCTCTGGCACACTTCATGCTGGATAAACACAGCAATGATCCTCTTCAGCTATTTGGGCACTCAGAACAACCAACAGTGAGGGTACAGAAGGGTCTACCAGGGACATGAATCCGAAAAGCATCAGAGGAGCGTAATGGGCATGGTCTGATCATGGACTTCCCCGGCTACAACTGCCACACGCAATGTGCACCTCCACTGCAGGTGGCTTAGAGAGGCTTCAACCCTCTGACTGAAGAGATAACCAGCTCCTAACACTGTTCCTAACCCTGACGCTTATCACTAACTGACTCAGAGTGGAGTCAACCCCGGCTTTAATCACTATTCAGTGTTACTAATAGAGCCATGCACAAAACCTGACAGGCAGAAGAGCCCAGGCCAGCAGAAGAATCATTTATCTGCCAGCATCACCTCTGACAAAGCAGCTCTACCCACCTGCCTCCCACCAGCCCAGCCCTCAGCAAAGTCCATCTTTCCTTCACTTTGTACCAGAAACACCCCAAAGCCCTCCCTTGAAAAGACAGACTCTGAGCTGCTGAACCTCAGATTTTTCCCGATCCCATTCCATATTTCTTCCCCTAGTCAGGGACTGTGCTGCTGCCCCCAGACAGCAATTCAGAGCTCCACCGTGGTCCACAGCCGCACCTTCAGAGGACACCACTGAGGTGGCAAAGCCTGCAGAGACCTGGAGAAGCTGGGCAGGCTGAGGGAGGGGAGCCGAAGCATCCTAGAGGGCATCTTTGCCTCCTCCCAGGCAGCAGGAGACTAAATCCAAGGCAGTGCAGCAAGGGTGAGCTGCCTTTTGGCACAGCCCCACCCTACCCAGCTGGCGCTGGGCACCCCCCACCCTGGGACTGCCCACCATTCCCGGGCAAGTGTGCACTTCATTGTTGGTGCAAACAAAGGAATGGTTTGTGTGTGCTGAAAAGAAAGGAAGTCGGAAGCAAAATCATCCAGCAGACCTAGATATATGCAGATTAAGCTGTAGAAGGCTGCATTAATATAGCATTTTCCAGACATCGGTCAATCCCCCTGGCCATGGTCCTTGGCAGAGGTGGGTAGTGTCACCCATGGCCACAAAGGCAACCAGTACCCACTTAAAACCTGATAACCTTGACCCTACACCTCCTGCAAGGCCAGGCAAGCTGCTGGGGAGGGACGGGTGCTAAACACAAGCCATGTGCCCACCAGCACACCCGTGGGCACCACTTTGGCAAGGCACTCAGTCTATTCTTACTGAGGAAAAATGAGGACACTGGGATTCCCACTAGCTGCCTGGAGACTGAGGTATGGATTGACAGGTTGTCAGTCTCTGAGTGGAGGTCTGGCTGGGGTGGAAGGGGTGGGTCTGGAAGGGGTGGAAGGAAGAAGTGGTCTCTTGCTGTTTGCCCTTTGGGGATGCATCCTCTGCTGCCCTGCCCCATCACCTCCAAGATGGCCCAAGGGAAGGTTGTTGCCGGGCTGCCGGCCCAGCCACTTGCTGGGGTGCCCTGCTCAGTCTCTGCAATGAACCCCAGGTTATGGAGGGGCTGCTCGGGGCCCTTCCCAGAGGCAGCACGATGCCAGCGGGCCTGTTTGCCGTGGCCATTCCCTGGATCCCAGGTTCTAGCAACCGCAACCTCACTCCTCTTGCCCTCAGGAGGACCTCGATCATCGGCAGCAGCATGGGGGCTGGATTCCAGGTTTAGCAAGGCATCGCTGGGCCATCCGCCCTCCGAAGGCTTCTCCCAACCGTAATTCCCAGCACCAGGCAGGAGTCCCTTCCCTACCTGACGGAGAGGCCGATGACGTCGGGCTTCACATCGATGCTGCTCGTGCAGCACCCAGGACTAGAGCCGCAGGCTCTCCCTGCCCACCGCTGCATCACGGCGACCCGAAGGACGCCCGTGGGACACAAACCCTCCCGCCTGCTCCTATTTCTGCCACATCATTTTCCCTCCCGGGGCTGCCCCGGCGCACGGCAGCCGCCGGATCCGCCTCCCGCGCCGCGCACCGGAACCCCCGGGCGGGTCCCCGCTGCGGGCAGGGCACCGAGGATGGGGGATGCCGTCCCGCTGCCCTCCCCGGTCGCGGCCCCGCCGAGCCGCCCCCCCGGCCCCGATCCGGCATCAGCATCCCGCAGCCGCGTCCCTCCGCCCCGTAGGCCGGGCCGGGACCGGGGACTCCGGGCTGCTCGCTCACCTTCTCCACGTTCTCCACGGTGAAGTCGAGGCCCTGCGGCGGCGGCGGCGCCTCCGCCCTCCGCTCCATGGCTGCGGCGGCGCTCAGGAGGCGGCGGCGGGCGGGCGACAGCGGCGGCGCGCGTGCAGCCGCATCGCGGCGGGACCCGCCTCCCCACCCCGAGGAGGGCGGCGGCACCGGGGCGGCTCGGCCGGGCTGGGCTCGGCTCGGTCGGGCCGGGAGGAGCCCGAGGGACGCTCCAAGCGCCACCTCCGCTCCGCCGCGCTCCTGCACCGCCCGTCCCGCTGCCCCGCAGGCGCGGCGGACAGCCCGGGGGCCCTCCCGCAGCGCCGCGCTGCACGCCGGGAGCTGTAGTCCCGGCCCTCGAGCGCCCCCTGCCGGGCACCCAGCGCCGCCCCCAGCGCCGCCCCCAGCGCTCGGCGTCGCTTCCCACCCTGTGGGAGTCAAACGCGCCGGGCACCCTCGTCCCGCCCAAACCCCCGGCACGGGCACACGCAGGGCTGGGACACGCGGCCCATCGCTTTATTGCTACAGGAAAAGGCGACTGTACAAAAATAGAGTTTATCCCTCAACTTTTACAAATAATAGAAAAAGGGGTCTGGGGGCGCCGGGGCATCGGAGCCAGGGTGCTGCCCAGGGCTTCACAGCAGCGCTGGGGTTAAATTACACCCAGCCCCCGGGAGCCCAAAGTCATAAATAGGAGCTGCCGCTCGAGAACAATAAATAAATAATTTAGAGTAATAAATAGTTTAGTGCTGCAGCATGGCAGGGGCAGCAGGGGGACCCTGATACACCCCTGGGAGCCAGGCAGGGGTACTGGTGGGTGCCCGTGACCCACCACCCTGCAGAGCACCAGGAGCTGCTGCTGGTCCAGGTGTGGGTCCCCCACCCCATGCCGGTGAGGATTGGCCCCACTGCACCCCTATCCTCAGGGACACCCCAGCCCTGGAGGGCACTTCTGGCCACTGCCAGCCCCAGGCTGCCCGAGAGGACAAGGAGGCTTTGTCCCCTTTCTGTCCTCCTCTGAAGCCTGGGTGATGCTTGGCCCAGGCTCCCTGAAAGGAGGGGTGTGGGAGCACCAGTCCAGGCAGGGCACAGGTGACCTGGGCAGCCCTGGACACTGGGCTGACAGACCCCTGCGAACAGTGGGGATACGCTGTATGCCCCCCAGCTCCTCTCCCAGGGCTGAGCTGAGGTGCGCTGGGGCAGGGCCCCATGTAGCCAGTGGCACCAGCTGCTTGGCACTGAGTCGGGGGGGGGGAGGGCCTTGGCTGCCCATGCCCCCATCACGGCTCCATCTCGCCTCAGTCCCTCATGGCCATGTAAAACTGGGAGCACCGGCCTCTGCCAGACCCTTCCTCTGAGAGCTGGTGCCACTGTGCGTGGCAAACGGGGGGTCTGCCAGTGTGTGTCAAGCCAGGGCTGAGCTGGCAGCTTTCTCCTCAGCCAATGCAGCTGCACTCAGCTGCCGAGAGCTTCTCCACTGTCTGCCATGTGTTCTGCACGTCCATGAAGGAGACAGCCTCGTAGCGGGTGGGCCGGCAGCAGGGGTGGCTGAGGACCCGCTCCTGTGGCCCCGGCGCAATGAGCTGCTGCCGCAGCAAGCTACCCAGCGTCAGGTCGTAGTTGCTGCGTGCCCGGTGGCAGGACCCACTGCAGTACTTGAAGAGCACGATCTCGTCTGAGTTGAAGCCCAGGCCCAGGTCACGCACCTTCACCATCAGGTTGCGGATGTGGCAGTTGCGCCCGCGGGCTCCCCGCGAAGGTTTCCGTGTCCCCTTCTTGGCTTTGCTGGCACCTGGCGGTGAGCGCTCAGCACGTAGCAGCAGGTCATCTGCCAACTCTGTGGTGCCTGGGCCACCTGTTGTCACGTTGTCCCCTGTGTGCGGAGCAGATGGCACCATCAGACCCCCATCCCACACAGCCTGCCCTCCCGGGGCCTGCTGAGCCACTGTGACCTGCAGTCCCCTCCTGTCCACCCACCATGGCAGTGGCTGGGTGCCCACAGGGTGACAGGGTGGGTGGGCAGCTAGCAAAGCATCTTCTCATCCTCAGAGCTCTGTGACCATCCCCAGTGCGAAGCATGGGGAACCCCATGGTCAGCACCCCCCCATCCCAGCCCTGGTGTGCAGAGGCAGCCCCACAAAGGAGAGGGCTCCCCACAGCAGCTCCCAACCCACCCATGCCCCACGCACAGGGCTGCCATGCCCAGGCTGAGAGTCCTGCCCTAACACGCACCGTAGAGCTCGCTCCAGGCAGCAGCGAGCGGTACCTCCACGCCACCCTCTGCAGCTGGGCTGGCAGTGGCCATGCTCCACGGTGTGGGGGCCACATCCAGCGTCTTGTTGCAGTGTGGGGTTCGCAGAGTGCCCGTGGCCAGCCCAGCCAGCAGCGAGAGGATAGCAAGGAGCCCCCACAGTGTCCCTTCCTGTGAAAAAACACAGCACAGTGTGGTGAGTCCTGACCAGGGTCCCCACACCAGGACGAAGCTCCATGAGCTGGGGATGGGGACATGTGGTCCCGGACACTGCAGCCTGCCAGGCCTAGGCTCACCTTGGGTTGTGGGTGTGTTGTGGGTCCTGCAGGTCTCAGCTCTGGTGGCCATGCTCGCTGCTCCATGTCGGCTGCAAGTGCAGAGATGAGGGTCAGCGCTATGGGGGATAGGGTGGACATGAAACTGGCTGGCTGGGAGCTGGCATGCCTCTCCTTTGCCCCTGCCAAGGATGCCATACCCTCCCTTGACCTCCAACACTCCAAAAAACCCTTCCTGCACATCATGCATGATACCCTCCCCAGCCCTCATCCTCTCTGCACATAGCTAGGCATCCTCACCACCCTGCACACCCGTTCCAAGAGATGTGGCAGCTGGGGTGGCCCAGCCTTTGCCCAGCACCTCTCCTCAGGGGGACGCAGCCACCTCCTCACGCAAGCAGCCCAGGATGCCAGGCTGGGCTGTGAGGCAGCCTCTGGGGCTGGGAGCACCACGGGGCGGGGGCCCTTTCCCATGGCCTGGGAATGTTTTTTTTGCTTGTGGTGGGAGCCTGACCTTGGAAACTTCAAATCCATTAGCGCAGGGTTCTCGGGTGCAGCCACCCCCCCAGCCCCATGCTGCCTCCCCAGCGTGCTGCCTGTGTTGAGCTGGAACATGCAGCCCCAGAGCAGGCCAGTTGAGTGGGGTTGTGAGGGGCAGGATGGGCAGGCAGGTCATGTGGGGACACAGCGCGGTGTGGGGCACCACTGTGGGCCCGCTATAGTCATTCACCCCAAAGCCACTGCCCAGACACATAGGAGGGGAATTTGGTCCCCACCTTGCATGGTCCCAGTGGGGCAGCAAGCAGAGTCTCATGGGAGCGATGTCCCCCAGGAAGTACAGGGGAAACTCCCAGTCTGCAGGCTCCTTCCCCAGCTCCCCAGGCTGCAGGGTGTCCCCTACGCCCCTGTGTGCCAAGCCAAGATCCTCCAGAGGTGGCTCCCCAGGGGGTTTGAACCCTCCTTGGCCCATCTGCTGCATCCTCTGTCTCCTGCGATGGGACTGTCCCCTTGGAGCTCGGTGGCATCCTGCAGCAGGGAATTCCCCTGTCCCCTCAGTGGCTTTGCCTGTCATGTCACAGGTGCTTCCATAGCAAAACTGGGACAGGACATGCTAAGGAGAACACTCCTGGACAAAAAATGAAGGGACACGGCTGGGCACCGCTGGGACGAGGAGACAAAATTAGTTCCCCCAGACCCCTCAGCACCTCAAGGAATGGGCCCCAAGTCCCAACTGCTGTATCTGATGCCACCCTGCACTGGCCACACCATGGCAAGGGGCTGTGATAGGCGCTGCCAGGCCCATGTGTCCCCTCCGGGGGCCATGCACCACGCAGGATGAGTTCCCGGTGCAGGCAAGGCTGGCACCGGGCCCCCGGCCCCGCCAGCCGCCTCAGCCTGGCCAAGCACAGCCCACGCAGCACATTGCTCCCGTGGAGGCCGATGGCCCCGCGCCAGCCGCTGCCGCCAGGTCATGGTTTTCCCAGGCCGGTACCCCCGGAGGGTCCAGGCGAGGGTCCCCGCGCCCGCTGGCAGGGACGGGCCCCCTCCGGTCCCCGCTCCCGCGGCCGGCCGCCCCTCCGCAGCCCCCCGTCCCCACCATCCCGGCGGGACGGAATAAGACGGGATAGGATGGGATGGAGCAGCCGGTGCAGTTCCGGCTTCTCCCGTCCGGCGGCAGCACGGCCCCGGGCTCTGCGGCGCGAGCGCTGCCGGCGGGGCGCCGGGCGAGGGCAGACTCCCTCCGCCCGCGGGAGCCCCGGAGTCGGGGTTACGAACGTGCTCCGACAGTGTTTCCGCACACACGAAGCCTCGTCCCCGAGAGCGCAGGACCACAGTCCCCGCTGGCCCCACACCCCAGCTTGGTCCCTGCCTTCCTCCAGCGCGGACAGGGCTGAGACAAGCTCCTGGGCAGCCCACGGGGGTACCAGACATGCAACCCCCGCTGCAGACTCCCAGCTCCAGCACGAAAAGGACCTGGCTGGGATCTGCCCCTGCCAAGGCTGCAAGACCCCAGATGGGCCATCAGTAGGCAGAGAAGTCCGTCCTAGGATCAGCGTCGGGCCCACCCATGTGTCCCCCAACCGGGGGCCGAGCAGCAGCGTCCTGGGCAACCCCAGAGCGGGTCACCCCACACCCACCCGTGCAGAGCCTCACCCAGAGCACCGCTGCGCACAGGGCACCGGGGAGCAAGTGCCCCGTGGGCTGCACCAGGCCCCCGGGGAACCCGGGAGCCACTCGCGAAGCGCATCCACGCAGGGCCAGCGGGTGCCCCAGCGCCGGGATGAGACGCTCAGCTCGTGGAGTGGCCGCTTTTGGAAAGGGGCTATGCTGGGGCCTCGCTCGCCGTTGCTCGCCGTACCAGCTCAGCAGCCGCGGGTCCCGCCTGGAAGTGAGTGGGGATGCCCAGAACCCCCCACGGGCGCCGCGGGCACTGGTGGAGCCGGCGGGGAGCCGGCGGAGATCCGGCATCCCACCGCGCTGCCCCCATGGAAAGAGGAGTGTCGGGGGGCGAAATCAACTCCACGTGTGACGCGGAGCTGGCACCCGCCCCACAAAGCCGTGGGAGGCCGGAGTCGGACACGTGGGGCACACGGGCGAGACCAAAGTCGGCCCCAGCCTGGGGAAAGCAGAGCTGGGGGGCTCCGGGACGTGCCGGCCCGGGCACCCCCGCCCCGGAGCTCTTCCCTGCCCAGCGCCCACGCTGCCGGGGCACAGATCTGCCCGACGTGCCCAAAAGGCCGAGGCGGGAGCCCAGGAAGAGGTGGGTGAGACCGTCCCCGTGTCACCCGGGCACCCGCAGCGGGGTCCCGCGTCTCCCCGCCTGGGCAGGGAAACTCGGCCCCGCCGCGGCTCCGTGTGCTTCCCGCCGCCGGACCGGGCTCGGCACCCCGGGAGCCGCCGGGCAGGGACCTGCTCGGGGGCGGCCCGAGCTCCCTTACCGCCCCAGTGGTATTGCCGGGGGGCGGGCAGCGAAGCGGCCCCCCTCCCTTCCGTCCCACCCGCAGCCCCGGTACGAGCCGTCGCCGAAGCTCGGCGCTGCCGGCAGGCTGGGGAGGACGCTGCCGGCGCCGTCCCGGCCCGCACTCACCGTGCCCGCGGCGGGGACCATCCCCCGGGCCGCCGCCGCCCCGCATCGCCTCCGCTCCCCGCCGCCCCCCGCCGCCTGCCGCCGCCGCGCCGGGGCGGGGCGCGGTCGGGGGACGGCGCTGCCCCGCCGGCACCGGCTCCTGCCGACGCTCCCGCTGCGCCTCGGGACGCGGATTCCGGTCCCCGTGCACCTCGGGGTGTCGTGCCGGTGGCCGCGGGCTGGCGCTCAGTGCGAGGCAACGGCGGCTCCATCCCGCTCCCGCTGCCGCCGCCGGTGTCAAATTCCAGCCGCCGTCACCTGACCGGTAGGGCGGGCACCGGCACCAGGACCCGATCCGCACCGGTACCAGGATCCCAAACAGCACCCCGACCGCACCGCAGCGGCACGGGGACTCCGACTCGCACGGACGCCGGGACTGCCCCGGACCCGGACAGCACCGGGATCCCGCCAGCAGCAGAAGCCGCAGCCGAAGCCGCAGCCGAAGCCGCAGCCGACCCGCATCAGCACCAGCTCCTCGCCGTGACCCGCACCGCCGCCAGGCTCCTGCGGAGACTCCCGTCCTGCCAGGAACGACACCGGGACGACCGGCAGCACCCGATCCCCGCTTGATCACCACCTGCCCGCGGGCACCTCTCGGTTCTGCCGGGAGGGCGGGCGGGCGGACACGCAGCCCGGACGGACGGATGCCCCCTGAGCGGGGCTCCCTGCTGCCCGACAGCCCAGTCACAGAGCTGTCAGGACGGACACATGGACACCCGCGGGGACGAGTTCAGCCCTTCCCGGAGTGCTCCGGGAGCAGAGCCCCACGGGTACCCCACGCTCGGCGTCGGGGCCAGAGCCCTACGGGAACGCCTCGCACACAGCGTCCCGCCCGAGCGGTCCCGGCGGGGATGGGTGTGGGGGCTGTTGGGCCACGTCGGGGCTGGCCGGAGTCCCACGGACCCCGAGCCACCGCGGGCCACCACTGTGCCTGGCGCTCACGTCCGGCCTCGCCGGAGGAGGAGCCCGGCCTCCCTGTCCTGCCTCCCAGCCCGCCCGCGCCCCGCCGCCACGGCCCACGGGCGCCCCGCGGCCAGGTCCACCCCGGCGGGGCCACCAGCCGCCGGACTCCTTACCTCCGCCGTCTCCCTGCCTCCCTCCGCCGGGGCCGTCGCAGGCCCCGGGGACATGGGGGCCGGCTGGCGAGCCGAGCCCGTGCGAGTCCTTACGTCACCGCCCAGGGCCCTCCACGTCCATCCCGGGGCTCTCAAGTGCTCCTTGCAAACGTGCCAAATCCCAGGGCCGCCTCCTCTCGGCCCCGCTTCTACACGTGCTCCCCTGGCCGGAGCCGGCCGCCGGGGCACAGCCCAGCCCGGGCAAGCCCCCCGGGGCCAGCCCTCATGGCCCGCCGGCCCCCCGAGCCCTGCCCGCGGCGGGGTCCGGAGGCGTCCGGCCGGACTGCGCGCCCCGGGGAGCTGCTGCCTGCCGTGTCATCTGCCCCGGCAGCGCTCCGCTCCTCGGCGCAACCTCCCCGGGCTTATATAACTCCCCGTCTGGAGCGGGGCCAGCGGCTCGATCGCCGGCTGTGCCGCGGCTGCACGCCGGCCCCCGGCTCGCCCGTGGGGGTCTGTCCCGGCACCCGGGCCCCCCGCGTAGCCTTAACTACTTCCCCGCCGCGCAGCAGCCCGGCCCCCACGGTCCTGCGGCGGAGAAGGTCGGACAGCGTGTGCGGAGCCACGGCTGCCTCGTCTTGTCTCATCTCGTCGGATTATCCAGCGCAGGGATGACAACTCTCACGTCCCTCCTGCGGCATCACCTGCCAGGGCTAAGCTGTCCCCGCCACCGCCAGCAGGGACGGGGTGGAGGTGGCACACGGCCTGAAGCTGCTGCCCCTGCCCTGGTGTGGCACCACATGGCCCTGGTCCCCCCCTGCTCCCGGCACAGGTGGCTCGGCCGAGCCTGTGGCTGTGGGTGGCTTCACGCCTGCTGGTGGGACTGCGTGGGAGGGCAGGCTCTGCCATGGGGCTGTGCTGCTCTGCGTCTGTGGCCTGAGGCTGTTCCCATCCGTGATGGGCACTGGAGGAGCTGATATGCCAAGATGCCTTAGCCCAGCAGAGGTGTGGAACATCCAGGAAGATCCCTGGGATGGGGAACCTGCCAGGGGCAGTGGATGGGGAACAGCAAATAGGATCCTCTGCTTTGCAGGACTGCAGACTAACCAGGCTGACTGCTTGGAAAGTTTCAGTGCGAGTGGCATGTCCTGCTCCAGGCTGCCTGGCCGTCCTCATGGCACCGGCCACAACCCTGCCCATGCAGTGGGAGCTGCCCAGGAGTGGCTGCCAGTGAAGGCAAGGGCTGCCTCCCCCATGAACAACCCTTGGGGCTTGGAGACAAGACCCAGGTGCTGGCTCACACCAGCGGTTACCCCATCTTGCCCACCTTCCCTGTGGGTTGCCCTGGTCCTCATGTCCCCAGGGTACAGCTGGAGCTGTGGTGGGTGTGATGCTGTTGGTGGGCAGGGGGCTGTGTGAGGCATGGCACCGGGTGATATACGGGGACCCCATCCAGGTGGGCCCATGGTGTTCCTGGTTCAGTGAAAGGGGTGGCTGTGCAAAGCCTTGTCTCTGTCCTCTTCTGGCTGTGCCCCCTTTGTGGCTGCTGCCCCAGATACCTGGGAACCCTGGCTCCCTCCTTTGGCCCTGGCCCTTGTCCTGGGAAATGTGACTCTGCTGCTGCCATCAGCCCCACTGCTGTCCTGCCAGGGGCACCTCCTTCCTGTCCTCCTTAGATGATGGTGGCTTCCACGAGTGTTAGCTCTGCCCCAGGGAGTGCTGAGCACGGGCTGGGCCCCACAGGGTGCTGGGATGCAGGGCAAGGGACCTGGTGCCATGGGTCTCCAGACAGACAGGTGACCTGCCCCCTGGCTGCTGCTGGCAGCAGCTGGCTTGGTGCCTTCCAAGGCACCACTTGTGCTCCTGCACCCCCAGGGCTGGGGTGTCCCTGTGTCCCTTGTCCAGAATGATCCCTGTGGAGTCGGGGCCTGCCGTGACACCTGTCCCTGCCTACCCTTGCATGAGGCAGGATGGAGGTGACGTGGTCCACCCACATGTCAGGACCGAGCATGCTGTGGCTGCTGCTGCTACTGTGTGAGGCTATGACTGGGTGTGACAAAACATGTGGGAGAGAGATGTGACACAGATGGATTGACCGGTTGCATCGTCCCCATCTCAGCAAAGTGGCTCCTTTGGGGACCCTTGCTCCAGAACAAATGTCCTTGTCTCTGCTGACCTGAACCTCCCACAAGGCTGTCCCTGTGTGCCCTGGTCCCAGGCTCTGTGCCCTCCCCCTCCACAGCCCCCCCAAAGCTAGGATGGACCATGGGCCAGCCCTGGGGCTGGCCCAGCCCGATGGCAGCAGTGGCCCTGATCTTTAAGGGCTGGGAAGAAAGGAGGGCAGGAAGGAGGGTTTGAGCAGCTCCTTTTTGGGAGAGATCTGGAACTTGCAGCCACATGCTGGAAAGGGTCGGGCAGTTGCCTCTGTGGTGTCCCATCGGTGCTGGCAAGAAGCTGCCCCTTGTGTTTTAGGAGCAGGCAGGTCTGACAGACTGATCACCCACCTGGAAGCAGCCAGCCCCTTCCCCTGGGCGATGTGACTGTCCTTGCCTTGTCCTGTGGCTCTGGAAGGCCCACCGCATTGCTGGGGTTTGTCACAGGGGTTGTGTTCCTCCTTCAGGGACCTGACAGGTGTCAGAGCCGGTCACAGCTTCAGCCCCTGCCTTCCTAAACCTCTTCCTTCCTGGATGTTGTGGTGAGAAGGTCACTTGGCTGGACATCTGCCTTTGTCAGCTCCACACCCAGACCGATCACTGCTGTGACCCTTGTCGTGAAGCCAACCCTCTGCCAGGGAGTCCCCAGCAGAGTGGGTAGCGTGGCAGGCAGCCTGTCCCAGGCAGGACAAGCCCTTACCCCTCTGCCCCATGACATGACATGCACTCAACCTGTGAGCTCCTCTCCCACCCCTCAGGTCACCTATGTGGAGGAGCACAGCCCTCTCCCATGCCCAGAAGCAGGCCAGTGGCAGCGGCCAGCTGCAGCTCCTGGCAGCTGCCTCCAGGTTACTGTGCCACAGGAGACAGCAGTGAAACCAGGCTGGGGACAGACCGAGCAAGGGAATCCCTAAAACATGCCAAAGGCAGCAGAAGAAAGAAGCCAGCCAAGCTTGTTTGATAGCTTTATTGCTTCTGTGATATGACTGAATTGATGTGACATAAGCTGGCTTGGAGGAGCCTGTAAGACTCTTGCCCTCCCTGCCTAGAGGGGAAATTAAAAATAATCGCAGAAACTAGAACTAATTTAAAAAACTCATTGAGTTCTTGCAGCTCAGCGTGGTACAGTACTGCGAGCACACTGGCCTCTGGAGTGAGTCCCTGTACAGGCTGTGCGAGGAGATGGTGCCCAGAGGGGCTGGGTCACCTGCACTAAAGCACACGTCTCTAATACCGTGTGTGATGCGCACCAGGCCTGACGGCATGGACCGATGGCACGGACCGATGGCACAGACCGATGGCACGGACCGATGGCACGGACCAATGTCATGGACCGATGTCATGGACCGATGGCACAGACCGATGGCATGGACCGATATCATGGACCAATGTCATGGACCGATGGCATGGACCGATGGCACGGACCGATGGCATGGACTGATGGCACGGACTGATGGTACGGACCGATGGCACTCACCGTGCTTGTGCTGGTGGAGCTCAGCACTGTGGCCGCCTCCCTGCCAGACAGTCTGGAAGCCCTCACCCATCACTGGTACCCAGCCTGCCTGCCCCTGTTTGATACGGAGAGCCCTGTCCTGACACCTTCCCCCTCTCCCAGCAGTGCCCACACAGGGATAAAGCAGCATGGTGGGGCCCACAGCCCCCTCACAGGAAAAGGAGATGCTGGAAGCCCAGAGATGCTGGGCTGAGGGACGCTGGGCTGCAGAAAGTCCCGCTGCTGCCTCACGGTCCCTGGCCATGGCACCTCCATTTGGCATGTGAGAGCTTGAGCCACAGCATGTCCAGTCCTAACAGTGCAAGCTGGTGGAGGGGGCCTGATGCCAGGGTGGTGGGCACCAGGGAGGGCTGCATTAGCAGCCTGCACTCACAGTGTGGTCAGTGGAGCAGCAGCTCCCTTACAGCCCCCCCTTGCCTGGAGCAGCATGTGCTGGCTGACCTGCAGCTCCCCAGACCTGCACTTCCCTGGCCTCTCTCTAGGCAGGTTCCGTGCCACTCAAGTGGCCTTTCTACACAGCAGTGCGTCAGAGGCACCAGGCAACCCCGCTCTATATTTAGGCTGTGGAGAATTCCCCTGGGCTCTCCCTTCTGAGCTGAAAAGGTGAGTCACTGTGAGGGAGAGGCCAAGACTCACATCCGTCCCACTGACCCTGCTCTGACCTGTGCGCACCACTCCGAGCTGGCAGGACTGCAGCGTTTCGGAGGGCGGGAGGTGGCTGCAGGTGCACACGGCGAGGCAGACAAAGGAGCTGAGCACTGCTCCTGGGGCTGGGGAGCACACCCCCATTGCCCGGCCACAGTGCTGCTCCATAGCTGTGTTGGCCCCACCAGTGTCAAATGGGACAGTGATTTAGTGGGGAACCTTTGGCCTCTGAACAACACCCCATCCCCTCTTTCCTTCTACTTGCAGGTGGTCCTGACCCACCCACCACAGTCACCCTAGGCCATGCACTTCCTGGGTACTTCTGCCTGGAGATTCCCACCGAGGTGGAGGGAAGGGCTTGGAGTCACCTCCCTGGTTTGTAGGGACAACTTCCCATCAGGACCTGTTCCTGGATGAGGTGGGGGAGCTGGGATGCCAGGGAAAGCAAGGCAGGGGCCTCTCCTTGGACCTGGAGACAGTGAGTTGGGAGATAAAAGGTGCCCCGTAGCCTTGGAGAGCTCAACATAACAGACGAAATCAATTTAATATCATCACAAGCCTCTACGGGGGTGCTTCCCCCAGGGGTTGGAGAGGAGCTCAGCATGGACACTGAAGGCTCTTCAACCGCTTCTCCTCCTCCTGGCTGCCCACACTCAGTCTGGCATCTCAGCTCCCTGTAGCATATGGATGAATCCTATCACCCCATCACTGCCCCAGGGCTCCTACAGCAGCTGGCTGAAGACCCAATTCAAGCACCAAGGCAGAGGTGAGTGCCCTTCCCCAGCCACAACCTCTGCCACGTCCAGCCCAGGCACCCCCACTGCCACCGAGGCAAGGACTCTGCAGATGATGTTCCCAGGTCCAGACTGAAACACAGGATCCATTAAGGGGGTGTTGCTTGCAAGAGCCATGGAAATCCATCCCCTTGGGCTCCTTGAGCGGGAAAAACAAACTGGGGGAGAATATTCAAAGGAGTATCTGCCATTATGTTCAAAAAACTGCTGGAACCCCCAGCTCTCCATGCTGGAAACCTCAGAGAGCATTCTGGGGGGGAGGCTTGTACCAGGGGGAGCAGGGACTGCCTGTCTGGGAGGCCAGAGGGAGAGAGGGAAGGGACATGGGAAAGGAATGGGAACGGAGAGCCTCCCAGCATCTGCCTTCTGCTGCCTGGAGGAGGCAGGATCTTTGAACTGCTCCCAGGCAGCTCCCACAGAACAAGCAGCAGCCACAACCAGAAGCTGTACCAGACTTTCCCCTGAGCAAGCTCCTTGGCTATGGGTGCACCATGCAGGAATGGCTCTGCAGGGGACACCCTGCACCGGTCTGTGGGCAGCACCCAGCACCATGTCCCGAGAGCTGCCTCTGTCTGGAGCCCGGTCTCAAACTGTTCCATACAGTTTGCTCCCCTGCCCCCACACCTGGGTCACTGCCTGCCCCTCCTGTATGTCCCCTTGGGGGGGTCTCAGCTCCAGAGCCACAGCCCCCTCAAGGTCAGCGGGGGCAGAGGTGGCCCGGGGGAACTGTGCAAGCCCTGTTCTGAGCATCTAGGGCCATGTTCTCCCTTCAGCTCAGAGCAACCCAGCAATCCTTGGGCATGTCAGATGCAGCGCCAGGACCATGAGTCCAGCCAGCACCTCTCTGGGATCTCCCCTCCACCAACCCTGGCACTGGTGGGCTGGGTGCCGGTGCCTCGACACACGGGGACTCGGCTCAGTCCAGCCTGCTCCAGGCTAGGAGAGCCTGGGAGCCAATTCCCACCTGTAACCCTTCCCCTGGCAATCCCCATTCTGTCCACGTTCTCCAGGTGGATGAGACCACCCTGCTGTCCTCACAGTTGGCCACTTTGCTCAGTTTATTCCAGCTCCTCTGAAATATGTATACAAGTCAAATGTGCAAATACCGCATCTTGGAACCGAGACGGCAAAGGAAGGGGTGTGCTCCTGAGAGCAGGAGGAGCAGCAGTGCTAGAGCAGCACGGGAGGAGCTTGGAAATGAAGTGAGCAGGGGCCAAGCAGAGGGTGAGGGTTCCCAGCAGGCCTCCACCCATCCCAGCAGGCTCCATCATCACTGAGGTCACACGTCACTTAAATAAGGAACATGATAGAGTCTGGAACATAAAAGAAACATCTTCAGCGGCCTGCTCTCAAACTGTAAAGTTTTAGATCTCCGTGCAAGATCTGACCTCCTTCCAAGGAATAAATTACTCCTCTCCCACACACATAAAAAGCGAGATGCTCTCCAGAAACAGCGATGGCAATCTGCACAGACTCCACGGGGCCCTGTACAGCAGGCACAAACCAAAAGGCCTGAAAGCCCCGAGCACAACGAGGCAGGCTCCTCAGAGCCATGGCAGGCAGGAAGGTGGGGAGGGTCTGCTGCAGGCAGAGAAAGCCAACGGCTCCCTGCTCCCCCTCGGGGTCAGGGCAGAGGCAGGGCAGGGCAAATGGCTATAGAAAACACAGCCAAGTTGAGCGGCTGCTGCTGCTGCCTCTACACAGGAAGCAAGGAAAAGTGCAGAAAAACAAATCCATGCTCATCTCCATCCAGAAGCTCCACGTGGAGAATGAGGGGAAGCCATTATTCTCCCTTCGAATTATAGCAGCACCAATGACACCAAGGTTTTGGACGGATTTGTTTTCCTGGGGAAGGGTCTGAGGCCAGTGACAATGCAGATGGAGCACGGAGAGGCCAGGCGTTTCTCAGGGCTGTGCACAAGCAGACTTTGCCTTGCACCTTGGTATTTCTAGTGTGATTTCAGCAGTTTCTTTTAAAAAATAATACTTTGTACATTCAGGCATTGCTGCCTTGGGGCAGCGTCACCTCCCATTTGGCACAAATTGTTTTATTCACAAACCTTTCTTCTCTCTCCTGAGTCTTTCCTGTTTAGTTCAGGACACAGAAGATGCGTCTGCGATGCAGAGTTCAAAAACTGCCCACTCAGCCCCTCGCCCACCTCCTGCCAGCTCTAGGCCTGCAACCCTCCTGCAGACTGGCAATGCGAGAGGGTCTTCCCAGAGCACCTGGGCATCTCTGTGTGTCTTCAGTGAGGTGGGATTCTTGTGAGGGGCTGCCAGTGCCTGCTCCCAGAGCTGCAGTGTGTGTCTTCATCTCCTCCCTTGGAGGCAGTGGCGGGAGCCACTCAAATCCCACTGGTTAGGTCAGTGATGACTCGGGCTTTCACCAGCTTCCGCAGGAACTCCTTCTCCCGCTGGATGTTGTGCGTCCAGGACTGGAAGGAAATGGGAGAGACAGAAGGTCAGCAGCCATCCTGGCCAAGCATGCTCCCGTCCCCCATGTTGCAGGAGACTGTAGCTGGGGCAGGGCAGTGGCTTCTGCTATGGAGAAAGACACCACTGCAGACCAGAAGAGCCCTTGCAGACCAAGGGCCTTCTCTTACCTAAGCAGCCAGCATGGTCAGAGCCAGGTACCTCAGGTAGAAGGTCTCCCCATGGGCTGGATGAAGTTTTTTTTGGCATGGTGAGATCTAGGTAAACCCAGGTACCTTGGGCAGAGGTAGCTGCTTACAGTGCCCTCCCAAGCCACCGCACCAGGAGTCCAACAGCACAGCAGGAGCAGTGATGAGAGATGGCAGGACATGATGTACCCGCACACAGCTGCCTGTCAAGGGAGGTCTCTGGGGAATGAGTGGGGGTGCAT
Source organism: Megaceryle torquata (assembly GCA_024611175.1). Classification (NCBI taxonomy): domain Eukaryota; kingdom Metazoa; phylum Chordata; class Aves; order Coraciiformes; family Cerylidae; genus Megaceryle; species Megaceryle torquata. The sequence goes on from JANIJG010014763.1 coordinate 21,918, forward strand.
GCACAGCGGAAAAGCCCTGAGACCAGACCCATCAAGGGCTCTTGCCTCTGCTAGCTCTGCTGAGAGGAAATCACCTGCTAAAGGTTACGCTGGTACAATGCGAAGGCTGAAGTGGTGACATCTCCCAGCCAGGCGTTTCGGCGTGCTGATCGCTATAGCTGGTGTCAGCCCACCCAGCTGTGTTCCCTGCAGCGTCAGCTGCCATCACAGCATCTGCCCTCACTCCCCTGGGCTGGTACTATTAAAGCACTTAATGAAAGCAGTAAGTGGCTTGTCTCTCTGTGGAGACCAAGGCAGAGCAGGGAAAAGCAACTCTCCCCAGAATCTCCCAACAGGGCAAGAATTCCAGTAAATCAACCAGGTCTCCTGCACAGTGCCTGGGCCAGCAGGTAACCTGAGCTCTAAATACAACCTGGACCATCATAAAATCACCCTGCAGAAGCCTTCCTGAGATAGCCTCATACCAACAGAGTGCCAGCCCAACGAGCCCTCTGAGGGCACTCTGTCATAGATATCTAAACTCTCTTTACCCACTGCAAAGCAGTGGACACCTCTCTGCAGAGAATTTGTTTTATCCATCACACACAATGCACATGTGGCTCTTTCGTCATCCCCTGCCTGTCCTGCCCATGACTGTCCTTTGAGCCATGACTGCCATGTGGCACAGACAGCCCCAGTCATGACACGCAGTCTGCTGCCACGAGGTCCAAGGGACTGAAGGTCCCTCTCTGTGTCTCCAGCACATTTTGGAAATACCTCTCTTGTTGCTACTGTGCGTTTACAAGCCGCTTCCACCCCCCAGTGCACAGGAATGACGATAGTAAAAGCTGCTCAGAAAAATGCAGGTAGGTCTGTCTTGTAACCTGTTCAAAAGAACAATTTGACTTCCTCTGCTTCCAGTGACACTGTTACTTGAATGCTGCAAAGGGTGCACCAGCACCAGGAACAGGGCCACATGTAGTGAACTGTGGTGGTGCTCCTTGGGACTCTGAAAATGCAGAAGACCAGGTCTCTAAACTGAAAAGATGCTTCCCAGAAACAACTCAGTGCTTCACCTGTGCTAGAGTAAAAATAGAACCCAAAAACTGGCACTGGGAAAAAAGCTGGCTTACGAGAAAGAAGAAAGAGAAAGAAGGAGAGAAGGATGCATTTCAGAAAGCAGCAGTAGGAGTGATGGTGGTGCAGAGCAGAGGGAGTTGGGAGAGCAGGGCTGTGCACGCCTGTCACTCGAAGCCAGAGAGCCAGGATCCCCCAGTGTACTGGAAATGGTCCCACATGCAGCACGTCAGCTGGGGGTCCTGGGGTGGCCCCCACCATGCAGCAGCATCTCTTCCGACAGCACAGCCCCTTGGCAGGAACGCGCGGCAGTGGCAGCCATGTGTGTGTGTGCTCCTGCCAACAGGCAGCGAGCAGCTTCTGCTGGCACAGAGGCCACGCTGGGAACACCAGGTCTCACTGCATTCACTTACATCTGGCCAGGCTTCTTGTTCAAAGCCTGCCTAGAGCACCAGGGAGCGTTATGTGTCATAGCATAAGCTGATCCTTCCTTCATGTCTTTGAGCCTCATCAAACAGCGTGAGAGGCCAACTGGTTTCACCCAGGACAACCTGCTTGCTTCCCTTGGTACAGAAGCTACTGGGGGAAGCGGCCACTTTTTGGCAAACACAAACTGCCTAAAACATCATCTCAGGCCACGTGCAAGTGCTTCATCCCATGGCAAGGAGAAAACTGCTTTGTGAAAGGTACAAGTGGAGCAGGAACTTAAGTACAGGAGGTGGATAATAAAACTTTGGGCGATACATAGAACCACAGAATGTCAGGCGTTGGAAGGGATGTCTGGAGATCATCGAGTCCAACCCCCCTGCCAGAGCAGGGTCACCCAGGGCAGCCCACACAGGAACAGATCCAGGTGGGGCTGGAAAGTCTCCAGAGCAGGAGACTCCACAACCTCCCTGGGGACACCGTTCCAGTGCTCTGTGACCCCTACAGGAATGAAGTTCTTCCTCACATTGAGGTGGAACTTCCCGTGCTCTAGCTGGCATCCATTGCCCCTTGTCCTATCGCAGGGCACAAGTCAAAAGAGGTTGTTCCTTTCTTCTTGACACCCAGCCCTGATATATTTATACACATTGATTAGATCCCCTCTCAGTCTTCTCACAACTGCAGTGACTGCAGGCTGCTGGCAAGACCGATACACCTCTGACTGCTCCACACTCAGGCTGCTCCACACCCCACGCATGGCTACAGAGTCCGCTTTCCAAGCAGAAAGTGGCACGTAGGGGTCACGTTAATTCAGTCTCCCACTCGATCCATGGATCTTAGTGGTGTCTGCAGCAGTACTCTCCAATGTTTTGTGGCTGAATGTAAGATCACAGGAAGAGGACTGCCTGGTGAGGACAGGCTTGGGTCCCTCCCAAAGAGCACTAGCAGGGTTCTTGGTGTGGTGCTGCTCCCCCCACGCCTGACAGCAAGGCAGGCAGGAGGGATGAGGTGTGTCTTCAACACCAGCTCCAGTTACTGACTGCAGGAGAAGGGGCCACCCCACTGAGAGACAGAGGTAATCAGGGACGGGCGCTGTGCTCCACACCAGCAGCGGCACAGAAGAGCTGGAGCAGATTTCTCAAAACTGCCAGAGAGAGGCAGGCACCTCCTTCCCATTGCTCCCACAGGGGAAAGGAAACAAAATATACCCTAAACCCCAGCATGTTTTAGGGTGAATACACCATAACTTGCACCCTGGGTATCACACACTGCCGGGGGGACGCGGCAGGTGGGAGGGCTCTGCGAGATGGACGCGGGGTCTCATGAAAGGCTGGGCCTTGATAGGCTCAGGTTTGCTTTGGGGCTGGGACCACATTATGGCTGTTTTAAGGGGAAGTTCTCTTTTGCCACCTCTGTCTGGGTAAGCCAAGGTCCTCTGTGTAACCAAGCTGTCCTGGAAATCTTCCAGCTGATGCAGTCTTGACAAGAAAGAGGCAATGCTCTGGGCAGCTGTGTTCCCACAGCCAGGGATGTGCTGTCAGCAGGTTCATTTTGACTTTTAATCTGAGGATTGTGAGTAGGATCCATGCCTGGAGAATGATTCTATGAAGTGGCTGCAATGCCAGTGGTTTATTCCTGCTGCCACTGCAAAGAAGCCTTTTCCTGCCCTCAGATGCTGTATGTGCTTTGACTGCGCTGGCAAGATGCTCGTTGTCCCTTGTGACTGCTTGGACGCTGTCTTCCCGTGCACACCAAGCTGTCACTGACCCATTTCCTATTCCTGTACGCGGGGTTGTTCCTCTTCACAAACCTCCTGCCCCGAGTCTTGAAGCTACACCTCAGGACCACAAGCAGAAAACTCCAGTTCTCTCATGAACTGGCACCTCCAGACAGTGATGGAGCAGCTCAGAGTGCCCAGTGCCACCTCTACCTTCTTGTTCTGCCTGTCATCACCACCACTGCTCCCGCAACCTGGCAGACTGGCCCTGCCCTCTCCCCTATCTGCTCTTGCATCAAGCAGGCACCCGGTACAGCTTCCACTTGTGTGAACAAATGGGCCACTTGTCTGAGCCCATGGCTTGAGTCGTGAACTTCTGGGAGCTCCATCAGGAACGACCCAGGAGGTTCCACAGCCCTTCCTGCTCTTTGGGGATCGGGCTGGCATTTCCTTTGCTTTGGGTCTTTCACTGAGTAGCAGATGTTTGCTCTATTCAGCGGAGAGAGAAGTGTCAGAAGAGTTGCTTTGCAAGCACAGGCACTGCTATGGCTGCCCAGCCCAGAAAGGCAGCAGTGGGTCCGATTGTTTGGTCACAGTTATTAGACCAAAATTTATCATCAGTTAAAGCCACCTTTCAGGGTTATGCAAATGCAGAGGCTCCAAACCAACTGTTCTTTTTTTTTTTTTTTTTTTCCTTGATGATTCCATGAGGAAGCACAAAACACCCTCTGTCTAAGAAGTTAAGTAGAATATTTTAAGACCAGGAAAATGTTTTGGAGACCAAGCCAGGAGGAAGGTAAGCTCCCCATCTGTAATCAATTACAATCAGGGAATGCCTCTGCTTCAGAGCACATTGGTCTTATCCAGCATGTGGCGATATTTTCAAACAGGGGAAGATTAAACCCGAGAGAGTGAAGTCAATGCGGAATGCATTCAAGAAAAACAGCAAGTTGTAAAGCAAGAGTCTTCTCACTTCTGTTACATCCTCCATATTTCTGTAAGTCAGCAGCATTTCTCCCCGAAAACCTGCACAGAAACTGCAGCAGCAACAAGAAGTGCTGCTTCACTGGGAACCGTTTCCAGTCTCCAGTGGTGCTCATTTATCTCTGCCTTTAACCTTCACTGCCCTGTCTCTAGAGCTGCTTATTTGTCACGATCCTGCCTTGCCCACACCCTTGCTGTGGTCCTGCCAAGGTGACTGTGCACACTGGGTGTTTTATGGCCACCCCTAAGCCGCAGTTTCAGGGGTGGCCTCCCATGACACCAGTGCCCTGCCTCGTTCAGGACCAGTTGCTCACTCTTCTCTCAGTCCATCTACGGGGACGTGGAGCACCAGGGACCGCCCCATCCTGCCTTCCCCCCTCTCAGGAGTCACTGGCACTGACACAAAAAAGGAGGGCTGGGCACCCTCATCTTCTCATGTTCAGGAGCTCTTTTGTGCTCAGACATTCTTATACCAACTTGAAATGTTACACAGATCTTTTAGCTCCTGCTTACTCTTAATACATACAGACAGAGCAACTGTATTTCTTCTCAGTCTTCATTTCACCAAGCTAAACAAGGCATGTCTTCCCTCAACCACAACAGGCAGTTCATTTCCCATATGAAAACTGGGAAATTTCCCAGAAGTGTAGTAGCAACCTCTGTCCCTGTTTACCCCAAATTCACTTCTCATGAACCAGAAAAAAGGCTTAGCATTGCCTCATGCAGATGCCATTACCTCTCTCTCTGTAAGAAGACCTTTCCTCTAGTCTTTCCAGACTGTATTTGCCTTTTTTTTTTTTTTTTTCACAGTAACGGCCTGGCATCCTGAATTATCCTGTGATTTATTTGTACCTATCTAAGCACTTTCTTCCTCTGCCATTGCCAAATAATGCTCTCCCAGCTGAGAGTCAAAGTATCTGGTATTGCCCCAAAGAGCATGACCTTCCATTCATACTCTTAGGTTTCACACCACCCAGTTTATTCCTGTTCTCAAAGGTGCTCATGGTCTTTCTGGATGGCATTTTGATCCTCCTTTGTATTGACCACACCTGGTTTTGTCTCATCACAAATTCCACTTGCACACCATTGCCTTCCGTGCCAAAAATCACTAAAGCAAACTCTAAATATGACCTCCCATGAGGAAACTCCCAGGCGTCCATTAAGTGCTGCTCTTTGTGTTCTCCTTTAAAGAGACTATTCACATACAGGTGCTGCACCAAACCATAGCTTCTGGAGCTAAACTAACAGCATCTCTCATGGCACGGGGTAAGGATGCCTAACTGAACTTCAGACAGACTGGGCTCCTACACCCTCTGTCCCCAGAATTATTTCTTTTTTAATCAAATAAAGATATTGAATTAGTTTTTGTAACCTGCCTTTGGTAAATCCATGTTGTGTTTGCTTTCAGGATTTAATTATTCTTTCATTTAAACTCTGCTCTGAAGTTCTGAGTTGTACCTCTGAGGTCAGATTAAGAGGTCTGAATTTGACAGGATTATTTTCTTTGCCTCACTCCCATCCCCCCCAAAAAAGAAAAGGAGGTATCATGTCCACTACAATCAATCCTGTGGAATCACGTGTAACCTGAGAGATTTATTGAGGACTTTTCCTCTGGACTGTAGCTTAGTCGGCTCAACAGCGCAGTGGTTGGAACAGATCTCTCAGGCTCTCACACCCAGTGCATTAGCTTCAATGGCTTTTGCCTTTTGCTGCTGAGCCAGGCATTTGCTCTTTCTGTGAACTTCTCACTGTAAGCCGGCCTCTCCCTCACATTCATCACATCACCCTTATGGAGGTAATAGATTCGTTCATGCCGTTCCCACTTTGGCTCTTTAATCCCTGTGCCTTCTGCTTCCTTAACCTCCCTGGATGCCACAGCCCTGGTAATACTTTCCACGTTTCCACACTGTTTGCCAGTGGGACTGGCCAGTGTTTGTTTATTTTCCTTTGCAAGATCTAATTCAACTGCACTTCTTTTGTCAGTTTCCACTTTATCTCCGTCCTTTCTAAACCTCAGGGGTGAAGTTTCCTGATGATCTTCCACACTTCTCTGTTATTTCTAACACCTCTTTCAAGTGCTTCTTTATAAAGTTATGTCTACAGCCTTTTTCTGCCAGTTCTTGCTGCACACGTGAATTGCAGAAAATTCTTCACTTCTCACAAAAAAAGATTTCAAGTCTACAATGAGTCCATGAGCTCTTCAGTACATCTGCTTTTGGTAGCCCATCCTCCTAGGCCAGGCCTAAATTCAGAGAGGTCAGAGTCTGCGCACACGTCCCAGTTCCCCTGAGCACACCACCAAGTGCCACCCCGCAGTCTAGAAACAACCCTGCTGAGCAAGCTCCAGCCTCTCGGCAGCAAAATCTCAGTTACAGGATCCCTTCTGTTGCCTTCCCATTTCATTTAACCACGAAGGCACCTGATCCAAGGCTCTTCCTAAGATGTCCCTCCTCAAGGGCTTGAAACAGCTCTGAAAGGCTAGCCCCTCTTCTTGGGCCCTCACAGTTGGTGAGAGGAGCTGTGCTGGCTACAGCACCTGGGAGTAGCTGGGCTCTCCCCGTGACAGTCACACTGGCTCCTACCACACGGCTGCGACTCTGTGGTTTCTGGTGGTGCCTGCAGAGCTCCGTGTTCAACGTTGGCATCAGCAGCTGGGGTCTAGAATGCCCTGTAGATCCCTTACTGTCTTTTCCTACAGACACCTTGTCCAAACACTCTTTTTTCCCCCATCCTCCAGCCTTCCCTTCCTCACTGCTCTTAGGGCACTGCGGTACCCGAGCGTTACCGTACTCCTGTTCTCCCGAACAAAGCAATACCTGTGCTCTGGTCATTACTGCTGTTCCATCAATCTTTTCCAGATTTCTGTTACATGGACACACAGTTCTTATACACAGGACCAGCGTGCGGGGCCTTCGTTCAGCCAAAATGCTGTCAAACAGGTGGCTTTTAAACAAAGACAAAAATGTATAAACCTCATCAGTCATCACTGCTGGCCCCGAGAAAAAGCGTGGCCCTTTCAAAGGTCCCCCTGCCCCAGCCCCTAACCTCCCCCTCCAAAGCTGACCTCCATTTCAGTCTGCACCATTCCTTGTACTCCAATCGCAATTCATCAGCCGGGCTCAAATAGCTGTGTTTTCAGTCTATAAATCACCAAGCCAGACATCTGCCCAGCTTTCAAAGGAGTTTTGTTCTTCTTGTTGGCTACCGCAAACTTTAAGGTACTTGGAGGCCCTAAGCGGCCCAACCACCCCCTCCCAAGCAACTTGCGTTGATTTAAAATGCAAAGGATGGCTTCACAGAGAGAGCGCAGATGATGATAAAGCGCCATTGTTTGTGCCTTCATGGGCCAAGACTCCAAACTTGATGTTTGCGGATTATTCTGAGAGGTAGCTGCTGGCGGGGACAGAGACAAAGCTGTGTGTCACTGTGTGCTGCAGGCCACCTCCCCCGGCCTTCCTGACAGCCCTTACACAGGCTGAATAAGAAATGTTACAAGACGGTGTCCTCCAGCAGCCCACAAAGACCTGCCGGGTAAGCAGGGCCAACGATCAGAAAGAAGCCATCAAAGGCAACTGTGTCACCTCCCCCTCAGGTCAGGCAGTGAGTCACTGAAGTGCCCAGGCACAGCTGTATCAAAGGAGCTGCCACCTCCAGCGATATCGGCACTGGGGCTTGATCTGCTCCCGCAGCAGAAAGGAGACCAGTCAGCGGGTCCAGGCGGGCGGGCTCGGCAGGGCTACGGGTGCCTTTTAACCACGTATCCTCCAGTTCTACCAAGGGCGTGAGGCACTCTGCAGCCAGCTGCTGAGAAGACAGCTCGGAGTGTTCCCCGTGCGGCATTTACAGCGACTCCTTCCTCACGTTCTTGCTCCTGCACGAAATGACCATGAGGCTGAAGCTCACCTCTGGCTCCTGAGGCCGGGGAGGCTGTGTGCTGGGGCAGAGCACGTGGAGGAGGGATGCTGGGAGCCAGTCCTGTGCTTCGTTCCCATGACTTAGCACAGCCTCCTGCTCTGCTCTCTCAGTTTCATCAGCTCCTTATGGATATGTTTTTACTATTCTAAATACTGTCACTTTCCCATCCTGAAATAATTTCTGCCTGAAACACGACCCTGTTTTGCCATTAGCAATGAAGGTCTACTGTAACCTTTATAGGCAGGTTCATTAATTTTTTTTTTCACTCTCACTCTATTTTAACATAATTCCCTTTTTCCTCACCGCCGTGTCCATGTTTCCTTCTCTGTGTTCCCTGTGGATCTGACACTTCTACATTAATAGAAGACACTGACCTGTGATAAAAATACACTTGTATTGAGTGCTTGGGCAGGAAGCATTACAGGACCTGAGCAAGAAATAAAACTACAATAAATTATATCAAAATTCAGCTCTGATGGACTCGCTGCCATGAAAACAGAAACAAGTGAGCAGACACCTTGGCAAGGGCCCAATCATTTTCTGTACAGCATTCATGCAAAGCAGCCAAGGGTCAAAGGCTGTTGCAAAGTTATTTGGAATAGGGAAAATAATAACTGAAGGGAGATGACATACTGGGATAGTCTGCGTTTTGTAAGTTAAAGCAAAGAGACAAGATCGAGATGAAAAATCACCTTGCAGAGTTTACGCAGCAGCACCAGATCTATTGGGCAGTGGTCTCCCAGTAACAGAACACAGAACAGCAGGTTGTCTCCATACCACTCAGAAAACCCCTGCTGAAATACAGGCCAGGAACTCTGCACTGCTGAGTTGGGGAGCAGATGAGAGGTCAGGGGAGAAGATGCTGGGCAGTGGAGTTGAGATCTAGGGGTGGTTTTGCACTGACTGATCTTCCAGCTCACAGCCTGAAACTGAGAGCACCACACCAGTGTGCTTCCAGCTCTTCAGAGCATACTTAGCAACAGACAAGTGATGCTCTTCTCCACCAGCTCTGCCTGGACCTACCCTGGCAGAGTGGACTGAGCTCCCCAGGACAGGGGGAAGCCATTGAGGACACTGGAGAAATTTACTCTCATGAGCATTCACAAGCACAGGACAATCCCTGAGTGCTCTGCAGCCGTACTACTGACCAGAGTCCCCAGGCATTCTACTTCCCCTTGACTGGTAACACCAGTGAAGCTCCAGAGCATCTGCCCCCTTGCAGAGCCTTTTCCTCCGGGTCAGGAATCGCCTGCCCAGCCCCTGGGAGCTGGAGATGCTGGAAGAGGCAGTGGAGGCAGCTGCCTCCTGTGGTAATAACAGCAGCACAATCTTGGACCTCCAGGGCAGTTGGCTCTCTGGGGAAAGCAAAGACTAAGCAAAACTATACACTGGGGCTGCCTGTTTCTCCTCTTGGAAGTGCAGCTGCCAGTCCCACTGAGCAGCAGGAAAACTCGAATTCATTTCCACAGAGATTTTATCACCTCGGTCTTGGCATGGGAGAAGCTTCTCCACCCAGCTGTGAGCAAGTGAGTGCATTTCACTGGCTTTTTTTATGTAATCAGAACAAATTCCTCAGAGATGAGTCACAGGGTTCCAAGGGTGTCCAGAGCCATGTCAAGCAGGCCTCAAGTGTAAACTGGCGACACACCTTGCAGAGAGGACCCACGCTCACCGCCTGGCCCACTACCCCTGTGGACACCATGCAAGGAAAAGGGTTTGATGGATGTTCCCAGGGAGGCTTCCATGAGCCACACACATGTGGCACCTCCAGACCCAGGAGCTGCTGCTGTTTACATTTCCTCTGTAAAGACAGTGATGGTTTCCGGGTGGAGCTGGAGTGCTGCCCTGCAGCTGCTCTCCAGGCTTAAACACTGAGGAGTTTGGGTCCTTCAGGCTGGAGAAGCCCCACAGTCAGGGAAAAGAACTTCAGAAATACAGGTTCTGCTGCACCAAAGCCTGGTCAAACTGCAGGGGATCCTGCCTGGGATGTTTGTTATGGTGGAACAGTTGCATGGCAGCTGTTTCAGTGCTGTGATGTTGCTACATTAAGCAAAGCTGTTCCACTCCTGACTGGGAATAAGTCTCCACGGGTCTGCAGGCCAGACAGGTCAAAGATGATCCTTGCATAATTTCAAGGCACAGCCTGTTTTAGTGGCTCCTTTAAAGGCTGAAATGTAGAGGAGAACCAGGAAGAACTAGACCTGGATACAACCCTGGAGGTCCAACCCAACACTGAGGAAATGCTGTGGATGCTCTTGGGCCTTTGGGTGTCAGCGCAGACAGAACAGACAAAAACCTTGGTGGAGCTTGGCTTGGGGTCAATCTTCTTTACCTAATGCCAAGGGTAAGGGTTGGCACAAGGTACCAACGCAGGCCAGCCTCCAATTTGCAAAGCACAGGCAGGTGCCTGCTCTTTGAGGAGGGTGTGCAGGGCACTCCCAGTCTAGACTGGGACAAATCTCCATTTGTGCGCTCTTTGCGGGCAACTGCACAAGACACAACCCAACTATTATGCCCTTCACCTTTCAACTTCACCCTCAGGTGACTAACAATTACCAGCTACCATTAATATTCAATGGGAGAGAAAGAAACACGATCCTCTCTCTGCTCTTCACATTCCACAATATCGCAAACAATATGTTAAATTGGGAGGGGCAGAGGCAGGAGGAGCATTAATTATTGATCCTGAGGAACAGATGGCTTTTCTTGTACCAGGGCAGTGATATGTAAGAGGAGCCCGTGGGTGAGGATGTGAGGATTAGATGGGCAGACACGTATCAGATAACCAGCCTTCGAGTGGAACAGGAACCTTCCCCACAGAACCAGCTCTGCTGGCCTGCAGAGCTCTCTCATCAACAGCTTCGGCTGCAGAAACAAACCCGCTGACATCTGAATCAGTGAGGTTCCACCAAAACCTTTCAGTGCTCCCTCACCTCCATACAGAACATCCTGGACACGATGACTGACAGCTTCCAGACAGTGGAGGCAAACCAGGCACCAACTGGTGTCTCTAGGAGACCCTACTGGTTGCATTTCATATGTTCATCCTCATCTACTGTGTAAGGTTTACTCCCAAGACCACATACAGTGTCCAAGAGCGATTGCCTCCTGTCTTCCACTGGCTTCTGCATCCCACTCTGGCCTACAGCATCACAGATCCAAATGATCTGGACAGGTGACTTCAACCTGACTCTGTCATTCATCTCTTTTTGCCAACTTTTCCCATTGATTAATTTAAGGATCAAGAGCAGTAAGACTTCATTCTTGTCAGCTCTTGTGTAGGTCAGGTCCTTCAGGTCAGAGACACCTACTAGATCGCAAAACAGGCTGGGCACAGGACATCTGCTGTTAGTGACCCTGTGTCCAAGAGCAGACCACGGGACTCACATCCTTATGAGACAGAAGGTACAACGTGGACAGCAGTGATTCTCCACTGAAGGCAGTCGATTCCCCAGAGTGGACACTGTGGTGTCACGGAGACAAAAGCTTTTCTTGAAGCTTTCATGAGCAGTCTCTGTAGCCACTGCTGAAGCCAGGCATCTACAGGCGCTTTCCCTCTGGTGTAGTTGTGTCTTTGCTGGAAGAGTAAGGAACCATCTGTACTGACTCAGACCCGGGCCTGGGTAGCCCAGGGTCTCAGGAAGTGGTTATGTGAAAATGCCCAGGGAGGAGCCAGAGCTGGGCAATCCAGTGGTGATATCTCCTCTACTACTGCACGAATGATATTCTGCAGCTATTTTCTGTTCAGGGATTTCACAAGCCAGGCACCATTCTCTACACAGTGGCTCAAATCAATTTTTCTCTCTGGATGTACCTCTTAAATCTTGTAGATGGCCACTTACTTTCCCAGCCATGACTGATTAAATCCACAGTTATTCCACTCAGCAAGACTTTCTTGCTACCTCCACGGGCCCAGAAGGTACCTCAGGATCACAGTGTCTCATCCCTTCATATACTGGGGACCTCCTCACAGTCTTTTCCCAAACTCTGTTCTCTTGGCTTCTGTTGAGAGGCTGTTCCAAAGCCTCATTACTCTGATAATTAGACATGCTCATTTCTCAAGCTGATTAATCACTGATTCCTAATTCCTTTCAGTCTGCCTAGGGTCATGCAGCCTGCAGCCTGTGAGAGTTCTAAGACACACGCAATCTTGTGATTTGAAAAGACACAACATTTCAGATTCCCTCCTGGCCTGGATCAATGGGAAAGTGCTTGAGGTAAACAAATGTCAAGTGTCAGGAGGCAGCTACTGTTCATGAATAACACAACTTTTCACAGTGTGGAGTAGGATGGAGAAAGTTTTCCCACTTAGGAGCCAGTGAAGAGAGGGAAGCAATCCTAGAAAGACCTGGGCCACATCTGTCCTGGGAAAGATTGAGCTGCACCAAAAAAGGAGCAAACTGTCCCACTATAGAAGCTTTGACCAGTGTCCAAGTTTGCTCTAGTTTGGTGCAGGAAACAGATCTGAAAGGGCATCTTTATACTGCTGCATTATAACAACACGAGAGCTTCCGTTCCTCTAAAAATGCTGTTCATCTCACTGCGACAGGACCAGAAAATGTTTCGGATGTAGCTCTGGCTTTGAAGAGCAGCCTCCACAGAGAGTGTGCCCTAGCTAACGGCTGCTGAGGGTCAGTGTGCATGGGCTACTCTCACCTCCCCCACATTTCACAGGGTTTGAGGAGAGGATCATCTAGCAAAAGAAGCCTAAGTATTAGAGAGCAATACAATAGATCAAAAAGCAGGTGGAGGCCACATCTTTTCAACCCCAGAGGAGAATTGCTCCCTTTCACCCTACTCGAGTTAACATTTATGTGAATCTTTTCCATGCTGCTTGAAGAAGGAATCACATTATATACACATTCCAGACAAGTTTTCCCAGCAGAAATAACCATTTTTAACACACATTGCACTTGGGAGAATGTCTAGAATTTTACAGGCAAATGCATGGGTGGAGCTGTGTTTTGACCCATACAGGAAAGCTCTCAGTTGACATCACCATCCCAGTCAGGCTGTGGAGTTGGGGTGGCCGGCGGGCCTGGGAGGAAGATGTGCTTGGCAGGAGCTCCCTACCTCTTTGATGGCAGACATCTTGATGTTCTCATAGTAGTGCAGCGGTGCATTGGGTGAACTCATGTCATAGCCAAACCCAGCTACCGCCACCTCATCACAGTTGTGGAGCGCCATGGTTATTGCTACGCTTCCCAAGGTGGGGATGTTCTGAGAGGAGAGAAAGCAGGAATGGAAGTCATTAGCAGTTGCCATTTCTACAATCAAAGATTTCCTCTTATTGTCTCTGCTCACAGGTGTACACAGAAAATCAGGAGCAGGGTATTTGGCTCTATCTGCACATCAGCTGCCCAAAGCCTTGCAGGGTCTAGAGCCTCCCAGTTTGTAAAGAAAATCGTATGATAGCCAGCTTCCTGCAAAGCGTCTGGCACAAAAGCTGCATCTCCAGGGGAGTATGGCAGGGCAGAGGGATTAATGCAGATGGTCAGACTCCCCTTCCACAACTTTGCTATCCCGAGACCAGGGCAGCAGACAAGCCAGAGGATGAATCACAGTGGATACGTTATTCTTCTGAAATGAAAGCAGGCAGAGACAGTGGATTACAGTCCTATGCACGTTACCGTCTTCCAGCTAAACTAAGAAGGAATACTTACCCCAGATGGGCCACCACGTGGGAGCAGAAGGGAGGAACAATACAGACTCTTTATTTTACTGATGGCAAAAGCAGTTTAAGGAGGCTGTTAAACATCTCTAGGTGACGGAGAGGAGATGGGGCAGACCAAGCAAGCAGTGTGCACTGAGACTCCTTCCTGCGCTCAGGGCCACCTCCGCAGGCAAAGGGCACTCTGGCCTGTGCCATACCTTTCCTAGCCACAGCATACTGGGAAGATGAGGAGCCAGCCAGAGACAGGTTCTAGCACTCTGAGAGGGACTGTCCTCTCCCATCTGCACACTGGCTGTTTGCACCCGAGTCCAGCCTCAGCCCTTTCCATTGCATCTGGCTTCTGTTGAGGCCCTGTGGCAGTGGAGCTGTATGGCTGCAGCTCCTCCTGTGTGGTCAGAGCAGCACGACCACTGCGACAGATGAGTGTTTCCAGTGTGAAACCCCAGCTCACGGACTCTTCCAGCTCCCCTTTAGCCAGACGAATCTGGCTAAGAGTGGAGCATCTCCCTGCTGAGGAAAGGCTGAGGGAGCTGGGGCTCTTGAGCTTGGAGAAGTGGAGCCTGAGGGGTGACCCCATTCATGTTTATAAAGATGTAAAGGGTGAGCGTCAGGAGGACAGAGCCAGGCTCTGCTCAGGGACGTCCACTGATAGGACGCGGGGCAGTGGGTGCAAGCTGGAGCACAGGAGATTCCAAAGAAATTTAAGGAAAAACTTTTTCATGGTGAGGGTGACAGAGCAGTGGACCGGGCTGTCCAGAGGGGCTGTGGAGTCTCCTTCTCTGGAGACATTTAAAACCTGCCTGGCTCTGTTCCTGTGTGACCTGCTCTGGCAGGGGGGTTGGATTAGATGATCTTTCAAGGTCCCTTCCAACCCGTAACATTCTGTGATTGTGTGAATCTGGAGGTAGCTTTACCCCGGGGGCTAGGGAGAGGCTGAGAAATCCACCCACATATCTTATCTTCATTTGTAGAGCATCCAATGGTGCCGTATCAAAAGCATCACGAATTCAGAGGACATGCTCAGACAGTCACCAAGGGTGACGGCTTCTTAGCTGAGATGTAGAAACCAACTGCACGCTTACAGTTTGCCTTTAAAATGGTTCACCCTGAACCAGTGAGCGATGCTACTGCATTTCACCTGATGTTTGTCACAGACTGGGAACACAATGGTTTGAGTTTCTGCCGGCTTTTGGCAGCACACTACCTTGCTCACTTCTGATTGCCTGACCAGTCCCAAGACCAGCATTTTACAAGTGAAGAATGCTACCCATACCCGAGGTGAGATGTGCAGAGCTGGGAGCACAACCCATGTGCTATGGAGAAGTCCATGGAAGTGCACCGGACTGACACTTATCTGAAGACTGGTGTGGAAAAACTGCTTATGGCTGCATCAGTGAGACAATAAATTCAAACATTTTCAGAGCAACTGCAACAGTGCACATCTGAAATGAAAAGACCTTACTGCATCCTTCTGTGCCAGCTCTAGATGTTAGGAAAAACAGTGGAGTCATTTTGTTCTCACTGCTTAACTTCAACTGCTACCACAAAAAAATCCCAAACAGTTTTATTCCAGTTACTTTATGTTAATTGTTAATTCACTGGTAGCCATGAAATACCAAGGAGGAGTTAAAAAAAAAAAAAAAACTGGGATAAGTTTATTAGGCAAGGATAAGAAAATTCCCTGAATTTCAGCACATGCAAGAACATCCTGTCTTCCCAGGCACCACGGTTCAAATTCAGATACTCAGCTTTATGTTCTACATAGGAGATGGCTTTTGGATGTCACTGGAATTGCATCAGCTGGTAAGCGGACTTGCCTCAAGACACTTTCCCTGAGCTGAGCTGCAGTTACAGTGTCCAAACCATAGTAAGTTGTTATGTCCTTGAGAATGTGTGGTTCTTGGGAATAGATGGTGTTAACACCACCCACACTTGCACTGGGCCCATTCCCACAGCACAGCTCAAGGCAGACACAGGGTCTTTGCCTGGAGGGAATTTCACTGGCCAAGTCAACATTTAAGAGCTAACTTTCTAATGGGAGTCTTACAAACCACAGAGGAGTAATCATACTACCCAACCTTATTGGAGGACTGCCAAACCACCCTAACTTTCTGTCAAGCATATTCTTACTTCTGCGTGGAGAATAACAGATTACAGAAATCAAAACTGAACTTTCTTTTGGTCACCAAATATCTGCCTGTCTTTTTTCTAACCCCTCCAATGGCCTTTATGGAAAAAGAGGTGACAATTTTCTCCTCTGCTTCTGTTCTTCAGTAGTTCCTGACATGCCAGTATCTCAGTACTGCCTGCTTCTCTCTTAAAAATGATTCAAATACCAAAGACTTCCTAACCTCTTGGGTTGTAGTAGATGTATCTGCTTTAGCCCCTGCAACTAGGAGAAAATGACACGGTGTCCTTAGCAAAATAGTTTTGTGTTGCCCTAAAAACACATTCAGAAACTGATGATCTGATGGCAGTTTTTAATTAAATTACACCTTACTGATGTGAGCACCCTCCAATGCCACAGTAGCTACAGCCTAGTGCATCTGTCCTCCTTGAAGAGAGAGACCTGCAGCAATTCACACCTTCACTGCTGAGGTGCAGCCTCACGTCCCGCTGCTGCAGTCAGAACCCAGTGTGCTAAGAGGACCACCTAGAAAATCCTGTAAAAAATCCTGTCCCTGCTATTCACCGAGGGCAGTAACTGCTAGGGCAGCACGGGGGTGCTCCCAGAGCCCACCCGGAGAAAATGGTGTGGATAACAGCACCTGCTAACAGAAGAACATGAGAACAAACTCTGTGGGCACTCACACGTGTCCGGATCAAAGACACGTAACTGGGCACTTGCTCTGCACTGCTTATGTTAAGGAAGCAGCAGCCACCTGAGACATTAAATAGTAACTAGGGAATTAGACTTGAAAAAAAAAAGGAGCCAACTTGCACAGAATCCATTATCTAAATGTCATTAGTAGGTCAACACAGGGCTTTGGTCCTGGTTTGGTTTAAACTACAGAAACCGAGCCCTCTTTTCCTGTGACAGCCAGCTGAGCTTCTGCTCCTCCTTCCCTCTGTTGAAAACAAAGCACTGCCTCGTGTCCAGCTTGTGGCATGGGAAAGGGAAGGCCCTGGAGGATCTAGTGACGCATCCCAAGGCATGCTGCAGAGAAGCCAACTCAGCAGAGTTCTCCAGGCCCAGTGGAAAGGACTCTCCTCTCAGAAGAGAGGTGGCAAATGAGAGAGGACGTGTCAGAGAGAGGAAACTGTTATAATTTCTCTGGCTGCACCTACACACAGCTTCCAAGCTCTCCTGATTGCTCACAGGCATATAAATCGTTTTCTGTTAAGCTCTAATCTGGGCTTTGGGGTAAAGTAGGAGACAGGTCACTCCAAAAGACGTTAGGCATCATGAACATGCTGTGCCAAACCTGGCCTGCTGTGCCCTGTGCAATGCGTCAGTGCTATCTCACCACACACACCCTTGTGCCGTGCCCCAAAGACATACCGAAGCAACCACCACACCTCTTGCATTAAGGTATGAAAACATAACTCAAACAACTGAGCGAGCCTCTTGCTATTGAGACCATTGCTCAAAACAAGCCAAAATCCCAACATCCCCCTCGGGAATAACAATTTGGGGTTCGAAGAGCACAAAGCCCGTCTGTCCGCTCACGTGGCCCTCTGTGTGCCTGGGTATTTCTGCACCACCAAGCAACGGCACTTTCAACCAAATGGTTGAAGAATGGCAGCCCAGCAGTGGCCACTGCCTAGGTGAGCTTCCTGGGACGCTGCCCAGCTGAACAAAGACTGGCCAGGGCAGGCTAGGCCACGGCATGTCCAGCCTCAGGGGGGTGACTGATGGAGGCTGCCTGGGGTGGCCCAGCAGAACCGCTGCTCCAGATGTGGCCATGATGAATTTCTGGCCTGAACAGCTGGGGAGAGCTGGGAATGGCAAGACCCGGGAAAGCGATGGCAGCCCACTCCTCCTGCCAGCTCCCGGCCAAAAGCACTGACCTTGCCCTTGCAAGCTCTGGACCTGCTGTAGTGTCTCCCAGGTGTCTGTCCCAGCCGGGGCCCGCAGTGGATACCGGGTTCAGCATTTCCTCTCCAGCTCTGGTAAAGAGTTGCTAGGGCAACCTCCTTGGATATGATCAGCCTGAACTGACAGTCCACATCTCCAAGGCTGGCCTGGTTGTCTAAGCCCAAACATCTGGAAAATATAATGCTCCTGTGTAATATAATGCTCCTCAGGGACCAGCTCTCTGCCTGGTCCCATTTGAGAGCAGGCACCAGACTGACAGATGAGTCAGAGATGACACCAAAAGGCCATCTGACAAACTGAAGCAGTGCTGGGCAAAGGCTGCCTGGGCATCTGGAGAGTGGCTCCTTCCAGGGGCCCTCTGGCACATGTTCTCTGTGGGTCAGGTGAGACCACGCGTGGTGGATCCTGGGTGCGAAAAGCATAGACAGAGGCAAAGATCTCTGGTCTCGTGCTGCGTCAGGGATCACTGCGGGCTCCGTGGGATGCAAACACAGCCAGTCTGCACCACCAGGTCAGGGGACCAGAACTGCCTTTAGGAGTGTAGGCAGACATAGGATGGCTTCTCCTAGCTTCTCCTAACTCCTCCTACACTGCTTTCTGCTGCAAGGGGAAAGATAAAAGGCTTCCCCTCAAGACATTGCTGTTTCATGTTCCATGGGTTCCCCTGAAGAGGCTTTAAAGACTAACTTCTACTTATAGAAGAAAAGAATCCAGTCGGCAGAAAGGAACGTCAGCCTTCCTCTGGACTTAATGGAGGCTGAGCATCACCTCGTGGGCTTGCACTGGAGATCCAGTGCTGGCAACTGAACCAGGGACCATTGCTGCTCTTGGCTTGGTGCATGTGAAAAGTTTTTCATTCCATGCCCGGGTCATTCCCGTGTCACTGCTGGCCTGGAAGGAAATGACTGCTGTAAATCTGTTTTTAGAAATATTTGACTCCCTTAATATGTTAAATGAATTCCAGTTATTTAAGGGATTTTACTTTCCTCAGGGTAAGGACCGTTCAGACTATTCCAGCTGTTACCTTTTCCACTCAAAGCGTAAGCGTTGCTGAAGAATAGATTCCCTAAAACCAATAAGGCGGACAGATATTCATATTGGTTGGACTACTACATTTGTTTGAGGGAAAACTTGAAAAACTGCTCGCATAGGCAAAAATGCTACCTTAGTTTTATCAGTTACAGACTTGGTCACCCAATGGTAATAAAGTCAAAACAAAATACAGAACACACCTGTAACAGCCATCACACACTATACACACCAGCCACTGTTACTTTCTTTTTGTTCACTTGAAGAACCCAAAACCTATGCTTTGCTTCCCTTAGTGGGTAAGTTTGGAAATAGGGCATAAAAAGCAATTTAATGTCACTTATGGTGAGCAGAGAAGTGCCTGGCATTCTGCAGTGGTCCCTGCCACGTGGGCTTCCAATCAGGTAAGGTGTTCCCACAGCTAGCTCCATCCATGCACTGCATCAGCTGCAAGACTGGGCTTCCAAAGACAAAGCAGAGCATCTCCAACACTCTTCCTTAGCTTCCTCTAGCTATCCCTTGCTGTAAGTGGGAGAAAGCCTCCAGCAGAGCAAAAGGGAAGGGCCAGGGGCCTGTTGCTGGAGATGGGACAAGCTGCCCAGCAGGCTCCCATTCTGCCATTTACCTGCAGAGCTCCTCTGTGCCAGCCCAGCTCAAGTATCTTTGACAACTTCTAACCTGATGCACAGGCTCAGAGTCAGCGTTTGCCATCGAGCAGGGTCCTTTTGCAATGCAAGGAGTACTTCTTAAGGACCTAATGATTTAACAGAGGGGATGCAAGGGCATGACCTTACTACAAGCTGGCTGCTCTGTGGTAACCAAGTATATGCTTCACCCTAAGCTAAGTGGGAGTTCACGGTTTACTCCTTCACTGAAAAGTAACCTCCCTTCAGTTACTTTGCATCTATCGTGCAGAAGCACGTGGCTGACATTTACTGAGAAGCAGCTGGGGTGCATTTACCTGCTACCCTGTATTGGCTTGTCTGAGTGTCCACTCCCCAGCAGATCACGCACCGATCACACTGCACTGGTAACAGATTCAGTGGTCCAGCCCATGCAGCAGATGTGCTGTTTTGCAAACCCAGATGACACCGAGTCTCTATGTTTAACCAACTGCAGCTGCAGTGCCCCTTTACCTTTCCCTCTACCTATCTTAGAAGATGACATCAGAATGCAAAAACAAGAAGGAGAAGCACACAACTGGAAGGATGGGGTGGCAGACCGCTCTGCTCCCGCCATGCCCCACCTCTCTTCCATTCCATAAAGACCCAACGCGTCCCAAGACACAGCCTTTACATAGTGACAGTCCAGCAGGAACAACCCAGGAGACAACACCTGCTGGCACAACTATCCAGTTCTAATGGAAGGGCTGTTATGACCAGCCAGGATAGTTGAAAACCTACTGAAGGAGCAAAGGGTCACCACCGGCATCTCCAGAAAGGCTGCCTGCCATCAGGCAAAACCACAGAGCAGCAAAGAGAAGCCCTGGGGCAGGATGTGCTAAGGCTCCAGCATCAGCAGTTAATCCTCAAATGCATGATGGCTGTCAGCTGTCTGCAGAGGTGCTAATCCCTGGCCAGGTGCCCGGTAACACCTCCTGCATGTGGCTCTGCCTTCACCAAACTGGTGCTGAGGCTGAGTGAAGTCCAGAGGAGGATGCTTTATCTCTTTTGTAAGGGGTCTGTAGATTCAGCCATTTCCAAAACACAAAGCAATCAAAGGCTTACAGTTTGGGGCACCAGAGC
Organism: Megaceryle torquata; assembly: GCA_024611175.1. Classification (NCBI taxonomy): domain Eukaryota; kingdom Metazoa; phylum Chordata; class Aves; order Coraciiformes; family Cerylidae; genus Megaceryle; species Megaceryle torquata. The sequence goes on from JANIJG010014763.1 coordinate 42,503, forward strand.
TTCATCTCCTAAGAAGTAAATGGTAAGCAGTTCCATGGATGCAGAGCACCAGCAGAGAAACACACATCCCAGTCTGTACTGGAGTCCTTGGAGTACTGAGAATTTGTACCATCTGAAATACTCTCCTGGACGCCCCACACCATGCTCAGGGCTCCCAGAGGAGCCAGAAAGGCACTGCTCAGATGGCTCTGAGTGCTACCGAGTAGAGAGGACTATTCACTACACAGCAGAAAGCACAATAACAACAGCCATCCCTGGTGGTGTACGTGCAACAGGCAATGACGCCTCTGGATGATGGCCTTGCTTGTCCCCCAGTAAGCTGTCTGCAGCGTAAGGCAGGTTACTGCATGCCTGAATTACCACCTGCAACACCAGGGATGGCTGGTTTCAAGCCCAAAAGACCTGTATACACAGAACTTCCACCTAGGCATCAATTGCATACATATACCCTTGCCTAGGGAGACAGCCAAGCCTGTGCCCACTCCTTGAGAGGACTCTTTAATCAAGAAGGCCTCCACTAGCCCGTTTCTTCAGGCATTAACATTTCGCTTTCCCTGGACATTTCTGGGATACTAAACTAAAGGGTTTGTTTATCATTGGCTTGTCCCGAGAAAAGAGAAGTCCACGTCTAGTAGGGAACAGCTCTCCCTCTTCTTAAGACTTCAGTAAATGGACCGAGGAAAGTCCTGAAAAGCTTTATTCATTGTGGGTAACCAGTTTTGCTCCTTGCTCAGACTTTTGGCTACTAATGCCACAAGAACAAGCAAAATGCATGGCTGAGTTGTATCCCCCTACTATCCTCCAGAACCATATGGCCCAAATTACATTATGAAAGCAGAGCATGTTACTACATTCACCCTTTATTGAATCCTGAGAAAAAATACCTTGAGATCAGCCCCAAACTGTTTTGCTAGCTCTCCTCAACCTTGCTGAAAAAGCCCCCAAATTACAAAGTTAATTGGCAGCACATTGTTACCATATGTGGTGTGCAAGAGAAGCACTGAAGTTTATTTAGGCATCAGAACCAAAGAAGAGCAGAGTATTACTGCTCTTTATGGAGATTTTGTGTTGGCCTTGATTACTAAGTCACCCTTGGCCTTGATCCTCCTGTGTGTAGCCTGCCCAACACAGCAGAGCACACTGCAGCATGAGGGCACCAATCTGCCCCCCCTTCCCCTTGATAAACTCAGGACACATACTGGTCACTGTACTTTTGCTTACTAGACCTCAGCATTTGCCTTTTCCATGTTCATATACTTCTTTCTTGAGTAAAGTTTTCCAGGCTGTCTCCTATCTCTAAAGCATGGCCCTGATCCTAACCAGCTATGTTCTGTGGCTGCTGGGTCACACTGTCTCTTGTGGAGCAAGTCTTGCTCTAGCTGCCTCGTTTGCCTTGATGGATCTCTCTAATCTTTAATGAGAGTTGGATTCTTGGTCTAGAGGCTTTGATTTCCACCCTTCCCATTTAAAGTCTCAATGAAAAAAAGGTCTGTAGCCAACCTGTGTCACTGGGATCCTACTCAGACCCTTCTTCCCTCCTTCCACCAGCAGCAGTAGCTTCTGTTGAAGCATCTGCACTGATGCAGAAGCATTCACTAGGGCATGAAGTCCCAGCAGCTCCATCACAGCAGTCTGTAGTTGATGTCTGCCGTCAGATTTGTACCCACAAGCTAGAAACACTCACACTCTCCCTACTTTTAAGCTCTGACAGAATCACTTGTGCAGGCAGCACAGGGTAGACTAAGATCCTAGCCCCAACGATGCACCTGCAGAGCTCCTGCTGCCCCATCTGAAGGAATGAACTGCAATTTACACAGTCTAGCAGGGGTCATGGGCAAAGACTGCTTGCCTTAAAGCTCCATAAACTATTTTTAAATGCTCAAATAGACTTTCATGAAGTGCAACATCAGGTTTCAATTAAGATGCCTTCATTTCCCAGTCTGATGTGTGTTAAACAACCTATCAAAACCTCATAAACTTTAGTTCACAGCATTTTCATTTCCTGATTCTCTCTCCTCCTCTCAGTTTAAGTAATATCTTCTGCATTAAAATAACGTGTTTAAAAATAAAAAACAAATCTGGAGAAAATAAAGGCAAAAATCTTGAGAAATTCTGCCCTTCACTGGGGCAGCAGTCCTGATTTTCTGGAAGACAAATAAAGACCACATCCTTCTAAGGGTAAGTTCTGGAGAATGCAGAGAGGTGAAGTTACTTCCTAGCTAACAGGAATATTTTGGATAAAATACCTTCAGTGTGCACAGCAAAAATCCAGTGGTTCCAGAACCCTAAGACAGTCTCTGTACGTACATATGCAGCAATGCATCTCACAAAGCCCCATTCCGTGTGGCTCAATCTGCCTGAACATCCTGCATGCCTCATCTTAAGAGGAGAATTTCTTACTTCCAGGTACCCACCCAGCTGACTGACCTGTATAAAACAAGTATCTCTAATATTTCTGAAGTTTTCACAATATAATTAGAGCATGGAAAATGAGGCACGATTCTGTTTATATTTAGTCCAAATCCATTCTGCTACATGGCAAATCTCCTGTACTGGTAGCAACGGGGGAACAGCGCTGGGGCAGAGCGAGCAGTCCTTGTGCTTCTCTCTGGGTTTGTCAGCTGTGCTAAAGTGCCTAAAAATGTCACGTGTGGTCTCTATCAGCAACTATATCACATGTGTACATGAGTAATATACCCACCCAAGTAATACTTTCTCTAATCGGTGATATATTAGGTAAAGCAAATATAAATAGGTTCTTACACAGTGTTGCAGGGTGAGATAATCCAGCAAACCCAAGTCACCACCTACTCCACACTAACACTCCAGAAAGCTCCACTGGAGGTGACACATTAGAATGACAACGGAGGTATTCTGTTAATAACTATGACCTAAGCCTGTGGCTTGGGCTGGTTTAGTTTGTAAGCTTTTTACATCTAAAATCTGTGACTGTAAGACCAGAATTTCTTACCAAAGGCCTCATAAAAGAAACCTTTAAGGTCTTTTCCTATAAGCCTGGGATACAGGATGAGAAGTCCGAGATCAGTGATTTCAGGCTGCAGTCTCCACGAGGACACCAAATCATAAAATCAGTAGCATGACTTTAGGGAGACCTGCACCTCTTCTAGGTGCAACGAGGGTGCAGAGAGCAGGGCTCCTTCTTCTTTTTTAGGAAGGAGCTCCCTCCACCCACACCAAGAACCCTTCTGACAGGCTGTGAGTGACGGGAAATCAGCCGGCTGGTGTTGGAAGCTGCAGAGCTGCCTCCAGAGAAGGGGCTCTGTAACAGCCATTGCCATTGTAACAGGAAGGAAGGACCCTGCCTCAGCCTTAAGCAGGATGAGCACTGCCACTGTAACAGAGCCTAAGTCCGTTCCCTTCACTGTCCAACAGAAGAGGCCCAAAGGAAAGGTAAGGACAGCGTAAGCCCACTCTGCTCCTCGTCCTTCCCCTTGGCTTTGTTTGTTCTGCTTTATACCTACCCCTCTGCCCATCAGGCCGTTGTTGAAAGGCAGTCCAATGAAGCTGAAAGCTGCCTCCTGGATGAAGTAGGGATTCAGGATACGTATCTCTCGAGGTTCTCTTGGGACACGGGTTGCCACTGACTTCCAAAAGCCATCGGAGGCACTCTGGTAACAAAAAGAGGGAAAAAAAAAAAAAAGGAAAAAAAAAAGAGGAAATACAAAACTACAAACACAATTCTGTACGAGAGATAGCAGATTGTTATTATTCTAAAAAAAAAAAAAAGTAAGACTAAAATGCACTACTGGCAGCAGTTCCTGCCTTCCCTACTCACTGCCAGAAGGCACTGGGAGGGTGAATCCTGGAAGGGGGACAGCAGCATGTGCAGATGCGCTTGAACTAGTCTGGATCACAAGTGTGAGGAAGACAGAGAGGCCTGGCCTTCAGCCAAATAACCCCCTCCCTGGTGCTATCTTTTCACTCTTATTGGCACTTCAGTTTGTTTGGTTAATGGCTCTTCAGCCAGGCTGGTTAATTGCTTAAGCATTCCAGCACATGCTGCCTCCGAGGGAATGTACCCTTAGATAGCAAATGCCTTTAAGAACATTCAAAGAGCTAAAAATGACCGTACGGCTCTACTTTAAGTGTGAGCTACATGCTTCCCACTTTATCCTAGATTTATCCTCTTCTGTGAGGTTTTATGTGAATTAAGCCGTAAGCTTATAAAGGTGCCATCTTGTCTTGTGAAGAGTCATGCATGTTCACATGCAGGGAAAAACCAATTAAGTACGTCCTTTCTGTTTACCCAGTAGACTGGTTTTTTAATTAAAGTCTTCACCCTGCAAACATGGGAGATGACTGGCCCGAAATGCTGCTGCCCTGCTGGCCAGCCCTGCCTAGAGAGGCACGAGCGCCTCTCTGCCACATCACTCTGTCCCCCTGCTCCTGCTGCTCCAGATGGTGCTGGGTATAGCGCGTACTGCCCTCAAAATAACCGGAGGCTCTGTCTTCACCAAGTCTTACAGAACATTTACATTCTAAACCTTCCACTTCTGTTTGGGTTAAAAATTCAGAGCAAGGCACAGGGAGGATGGCAAGAATTTTAATCTGCTAACCATCAGCTTTGGCAGGGTAATCTGATTGAAACCTCCTGCAGCATTGAGCCATCTTCCTTGTGATCTCCATGAGCAAGAGGCGGACATCACACTCTACATAAACCGCACGCGCTTTGGAAGTCGTTATTTACACCACTTTTTGGTTGCTTGCAGCTTAACAGTGGCTTTACAGTCGCTACACTTAACAGTGACTTTACAGGCACTACCAAATATGTTGATAATCCCCTGCAAAATCCTCAGGAGCCTCTCCTGCCCAGTAGTGATTACCCCTGTAATTACTGACGGTAATTCTGCCGCGGCCGACGCCTGCTGCATTTCACTCTGTGTACAGTGCACGGCTCCTGGGAGCTCCCACACCACATGGTGCTAAACACCTTAGAGAGGCTTCTTTCTGGAACAGTCCCATGGCTATCTTTAGCTGCTGAATTTCAGATCCTGAAGAATGAAACCTGTGGCTCTTGCCTTAGGAAAGGCATTAACACAGCGAACCCAACGGGGTTGCACGCCGTTACCCAAACCAACAAAATGCCACTGCTATCCTCTTTTGCTCCTACACGCCCAATCATAATACACTTTTGCTGACCAGGGCAAGGATCCTGTGAGTTTAAGTTTGCATTTCGACAATGGCAAAGTGTTCTCAGGATCCTAAATGGAAAAAAAGAATCCCAATTAGCAGTCGAGTTCTTTCATCATAGTCGAGTAAGAAAGAATGCCTATCAGAGCAGTCTAACACTTTCCATTAGAATATGACATTTTCAGCCACTGAGTGATCTCACTATTAAAACAAAACAAAACAAAACAAAACAAAACAAAAAAAACCCACAAAATTTTCCACTTTCTAAGTGTTAATAAATTCCAACATCCATTTGACCAAGGGATTTGAGGGATTTGGTATGTCAGCTGAGCTTTGCCTCCCTGTGAAAATTCATTAAAAATTGGATAAATATTAAACCTTTGGAATTTCCTAAAGGCACTTGTAAAGCAGAGGCCTTTCAGTTCCAGAGAAAGACTCGGGGGGAATGAAATAAATAAATAAAAATTAAAAAAATCACAGATTCCACTTGCATTACGCACACTCCAGGTCTCACAGAAATTAAGATGATCAAGAAAAATCTCAAACAGCTACTCATTTATCATACCATCTTATAGTGGTTTTAAGCAGGCACACCCTGGAAAAATAGTGTGTGACCTTGAAACTAAAATAAATTTATAAGTTCAATTATGATTTCATGTGCAACTCTAAATATGGCATTGCCTAAATTCTGCAAACAATTCAAACTGCAAACTAAAGACCGAAGTCGCCTTTTGTTTGGACTCACACTCTGTAAGAGCTTCCCCACAAGTTCTGGGATTTAAGTAGGTTTTACAAGGCTTTTACATTACACACAGAACATTAAAGAGAAAAGAAAAAGAAGAAAGATTACAAATATTTGAGACTTTTATTCTTTGCTGTTACTTGAGCTTTTCAGAAAGGGATGACACACATCACAGCTGCTGCTACTCCCAGTGCTGTGTGAAGCACTAGGACCATACCTGGGCTCCTCTCAGCTACTTCAGTGCTGGTGCAAAATAAATGTGGTCCTTATCTCTATCTGGGAATACCACCAGCCTGCTCTGGTCCCTTCGGCGTCCTGTCATTCGTCCAGACTATTTCCCTGAGTGTCTTCCTCACCTAACACGCTGCTCTGCAATTGCTCCGGTCTCTCCCTTCTATCTCATTTCTCTTTGCTCTCTGTTCTTCCAGGCGGGTCCCTGAAGATTACTATTGAGGGGCACCAGGGGTAATCTTTCATTTTGGTGTGTTTTCTCTCCTTGGCTTCTAAAGTGACTGCAGGGAGAAATGTGGAGGCTCAGCAGAGACTCTCACAGTTCCGCCCATGCAGCAGGCAAAGTCCCGCATGGGGCTAAAGAAGTAAAAACTGTTTTTCTGGCTTATAATTACTGAAACTCTCAGCCTTGTGGTTTGGCTCTACAAACCCTGTAGTTTTGAGCTACATCTCAAGCCTTGTGGTTTTGTTCTGCAGCTTGTCACTGGCAAGCTACAAAAGGCAGCAGCACCAGCACAACTGCAAGCCCTGGGAGGCTGCTCCCCGGGGGAGCCGGCGTCAGGAGCGCAGCCCCTTCCAAGGCTCTGAGCTACCGCTGGTGCTCGGCTGCCGCTGCGCCCGCTGTGGATGTTCGGTCTGATTGGACACAGATGTTCAGCCAGGCTTCCAAAGCAGTTACTTCCCGTCAGGAATGCTGTCCCATCTTAGGCTGGGAGGAGACAGGCAGCCATCCGAGGTGGGCAGGCACTGGGAGGAGGGAAGGCACGCTTTCCTGCCAGATCCGGGAGCTCAGACTCCCACTTTGAGGCTGGGGGCATCCCCTGTGCTCCACTACAGCGACTAAGCCTGAAGTGCCAAACGTTGGGTCTCTGAGGATGAAATATCTCCCTTCCTGATTATCACAGAATGGTTTGGGTAAGAAGGGACCTTTCAAGCTCATCTAGTCCCACCCCATCCTGCCCTGAGCAGGAACATCTGCAAGCAGAGCGGGTTGCTCAGAGCCCCAGCCAACCTGACCTTGAATGGTTCCAGGGATGGGGCTTCTACCACCTCTCTGGGCAACACAGTGTAGTCTTTCTCATTATAAAAACCTTCTTCCTTTTATCTAATCTAAATCTACCATCCTTTAGTTTAAAACCATTACCCCTGTCCTGTCACAACAGGCCCTGCTAAAAGGACTGTCCCCATCTTTCTCCTAGTCCCCCTGTAAGCACTGAAAGGCTACAACAAGGTCACCCCGGAGCCTTCTCTTCTCCAGGCTTCTGTCCATTACCAGCATACTGAAGAGTAATAAGGACAATCAGTTGTATTTTTGTTTCCATTCAGTTTTCCATCTCCTGTTCTCAGATCTACCGATGTGAATCACAGCATTTGCTAAAATAAAATGTGGAAACTTTGAGCCTTAGCCAAGAAGTACACCTCAGTAGATGATACAAACAGCTAGAAGCAGTTTGAGTCTCCCAGAATGACCAGATTTGTAATATAGCGAGCAAGATGAGGGGTAAAATGGTACTGCAGCCTCATGACGTGGAAGCTGAGCCTTCTGTACCTCTCAGATGACTGGCTTTAGGAGTACAAGCAGCACTGCTCCAGAAGATGTCTAGGTTTGATGGGAAAGGGGCAGGGAGATTGCAAAGGCCAGCTAAGCACCACACAAAGTTGAGCAAAGTCTAGGTATGCAATACCCTGCTGCAAAGCAACAAGAAAGATGAAAAGACGAGCGAGATAACGTGTGGTAAATGAAAATTACTGCTCTTTTAAACTCTGGTAACACCAAAAATGGAGAGGAAGAAGGGCATGAGGGAGAGAAAAAGCCAGGGGATGACATACCAGTCACAAGACTTCACAGTGCCTGGGGGCACACAGTTCACAGGATCTCTGCCCCCGCCTAGGCTGGAATGTGGTTTATCCTATACCCGTCATCCACAAGCACTCACTGTCACACAAACACAGGGTACAGCAGGACCACTCCAATCCATCTGCAGAGGCTTTAGAATGGTTTCTGCTCAGGCATAACTGGATTAGATGTGGAAGGAAGGTGTGTTTCTGCTAGAAAACAACCATCTTATCAGCCAATGCTGCATTTCTCAGCGGTCAAGTAGACATGGAGGCTTAGAAAATGCTCTTCTACAAGTGGCAATATAAATGAAGTTGCATCATTTGCCCTGTTTATCAAAGCAACAAGGAATTTTTAACAACAAGAACAGAGGTGCTGAGAGCCTGCAGTCTGGGTTGGCGGTCAAGCTCCAAATCCACTAGTCCACACTTCAAAAGTATTTACCCAACCTTCTCAAAGTGATGGAGGAACCCTCAGCACCCTCTGCACCCTCTGCACATGGTGCCAATGGCCAGCACTTGTTTTGTATTTCCCAATTTTCAGTTTCTAGAGTCTAGAAATGCTCTAGAGACTAAAGCATTTTGTTCTGCTCTTATCAGCCACACTGAAAAGCTCTAACTCTGCCTGAAGCAGGAACGTTGCAGTCTGTGCTCAAGCCTTTCCCTCATCTTCTCTTTGTCTCACTGTCAAAAGAGTTTCAGCTCTTGGACTATTCAACAAGATGATACTTTGTTTATAATTTTTGTTTCTTCTCTCCAAATAACCCTCCCACTGACTATGTCTAAAATTAAATGGCTGTAATTTCCCAGGCCATTCCCATTGGAATTCCCCATCTCCCAACAGCCTCCCAGCACCCGAGAGAACTCCTGACAGGTTGTAAAGCCACCAAATTTAGCTTTTGCTAACATTTCTCACTGTGAAACCCAAACACATTTTCTAGCCGGTGTTTTCAGTGGCAGAGTGCAGCAAAGCAGAATGGAGACAAAAGCACCTCTTAATACATGGTATTACTATACATTTTGGGGGTTTTTTAAAGTGAAAATCTAACTATGCCTGGTGCTGTTGAGCTAATAATGCTTCACTACACTGGCTAGGCATTCATTTCTTTAGGCTTGATAACCAGGTTGAAAACCACGAAGAGAGGGAAATTGAATTCCAAGCAGAGGCTGCAGACTCTACACTTTGCGCTCGGTATGTGAACTGCATGGCACTGTGGCTGCACCTGAAACGAAGCTGCTCTGTCCACAGGCACCAGCTCAGAAAGCAGCAACCTCAATGGAGATGAACGCCAGCTGGGACGCAACGGTGGCACTGGTGTGTTACAGACCAGGTCAGCGTGCTCGGTCCCACGGCCAGCAGCAGTTTTCTGCCACGTTTACCTGCAAGCATATATGTCATATGTGAAAGCATGTCCAAATAGACCTACTCAATTTCAAACTTCATTTGACCTATCTAACTTGCAGTGCTGCAGCTACGCTACAGACAGACACGGGCCTCCTGTGTTCCTGGTCTAGCACCAACTGCTGTCTTCTGATTCACAGGATGAGGCCCAGACCAGCTCTAAAGAGTCGGGAGAGCAAATTTATATTTTATGCTATGTTGTAAACACAAAGGAATTCCTTTTTCTTAATGTATTTCTATTGTTTCATCCATGTAACCGAGAGCAAAATACAAGAAGATAAGAAAACGTCATTGAAATATTGTCCTGTGAAGAAAATGAAACTTGGAACACGTTAGATGAGTTGCAAAAAAATCCTGACGTTTCTTCTGATGAATTCTGAGTTTCAAAAGCCAAAGCATAAATGAGAGCTCACATACGGCGCGGTGCGTCAGGAGATGTGTTTGTACTACGCGCAAACAGGGTGATGGACAGCCTGTATTACAGGCTCTTCTGTTCAAAACGGAAGGTGGATGTTGAGCCAAAATTTGAAGAAATATTCCTATTTTGAAATTTCTCAGATGGAAGATGTTAGTAAAAGGAATGGCTTTAGATAATTTATGTTTATGCTGTGCTTTTTGTTTTGACTGTGAATAATAATAACAACTCTTCGATGATAAAATGTCTCAAGTAGTACAGTTTGAGAAAAATCCCCAAGAAGAGCAGGCCCTATATCACCACTGCTTACAGGGTGTTTTATTCCTGTAAGGGACCAGCCCCTTTGCTTTGCTATTCTTTTTATGACATAGTTTATGAAATGCCATACTCACATAACATCTATTAACAGAATACTGAATGGCCAGATCCACACGTCAGTAAGTGCTGAAGTAGGACGACACCACAACTTCAGAGCTTCAGCTCAGGATTTCTGTTGCAAACAGCGACTTTCTCATTTGGCCATGTATCTGTTTCACAAACAGTACTTTCTTCTTTAGAGCACCTCTGCGATATTTCACACGTATTCCACCACTGTACCCGAGAGAAACCAGACAAAGCTGAATGCCCACAGTTTCCACTGCCTCCCCATGCTCTACTTCAGCTTACGCTGAATTTTCAGAACGTTTGTTAAGATCACAGTGCAGCTCCACTGACTTTGCTGCTGCTGAACACCTAGCTCTACTGCGAATCTGCCCCACGAGACTCACACATATTCGGGAAATTCTGATCTAACTTGTCCAGCATCACATTGGTCAGGCCAAGGCTAGAGCACTGCCTGAGGAGCAATCTGCAGTGTCTGTAATCAGGAGAGCGTTCTTTCTCCTCTCCTTTCATCTCTCCTATCCATAACACGTTCTACAGCTTCTGCAACTACTCATACCAAGGCTGAATGTCTTGCATTACAGAAATTAGTCTAAATCTCAGTCTTCCTCTTCAGTAGATAGACAGCTGTGTCCTAAAAGAGCCAGGACGTAATTATGTAATTGAGGACAACATCTGCACAGGAGAAATGAATTAACATTGAAAATGCAATGTTTTTTTTTTTTTTTAATTTTACAAACTTCTGGCAGCTTGATTTTTTATAACCATAACATAACACTCTTTGAAGAGTCTTCTGTAACTTAAGAGTAACTTAATATGTTAAAAAAAAAAAGAAAAGAAAAAAAATCAACTCAAGAAAAAAATCACACACAAGAAAAATCAATTCAGGAAAAACAGCAAGTAGAGCCATTAAACCCAGGGCACAGTCTTTTAAGTACAACTCTGAGCTCCAGTAAGCTATTGCAGATCAGTCATTAGAGGAGGAAAAAATACACCTTCTTATAGGGCTCCTGAACTATTTACACCTAACAAAATTGGAAGTATTTGAGAAGTTCCCTGCTGGTTGCAAAGAATTCCTCTCTCTGCAGTCCCCAGTACCCACCACCCTTCAACCTCCACTACTCCCTCTTGCCGTGCACCAGACCAGGCTACTGCTCCTTCACGTTGCCCAGGTGGCTGGCAGGAGGAGAGGGGGTTTCTGAGAGTCCAGGAGAGATTCCCTGCCTCCCAAGTGAGTTGTCCATGCCCCAGTCTCTTTGTGGGGAAGCAACTGAAGGGAAAATCCTTTTGGTCCCCTGGAGATGTTGCATCCTGACTAACCATACAGGGAGGGCACCTGACCAGAGCAGACAAGGCAGGGGAGCCCTGGTAGGACAGACTGTGCCCAGCATCTAACAGCCCCCACGGAACATCAGACCAAGCCATGGGATCTCAGAGAGCAGCAGGAGCCAGGGCAGCTTCCGTGCTAACCCAGCCTCGCGATTTCCAGCCGCTGCCCTGAAGAATTAGAGAATCTCAGTAAAATAAGAGTGGGAGACTGTTACAGATATATTTTTAACAGGGCTAAACCCATGCATTTTCAGTGGCCTCATCCTGAAAGACAGCTACTTTATTTTAGTTGAGATTTCCAGCTGTGTGAAACACGTGGCATGGAAAACATCAGCTCAAAGATGACAGAGTAATAAAACGATAGAGCATTTTCCCCATTGCTTATAACATAAAACATAAGGTGATCTCAACTATAAGCACAGCTACCTGTTCTGCTCACAACGGCACAAAATGCCTGCACAAAAGGAAAAGAAATTAGAAAACTCATTTTAAAAGTTGTCTTTGCAGCTTTGGTGACAGAGCACAAAGGCTTCCCAGGGCGTCTGAGGACACCCATCAGCAAGTCTTTTTTAGGGAGCTGAATGTGTTCGTCAGTTTGAATACAAACAACAGCTATTAAATAACACATATTTAAACTAAACTATTGTCACGTTACAACAACAACAACAAAAAAAGTTACAGTTACAGGATTACCACAAGAAGAATTATTGCCTAGAAACCCTCATCGCTTTCTGAAGTTATCTCAGAGTGAGTCCCAAGGGAAATTTTTACATTGTTTTTATAGCAAGAGTAAACAGAAAATCTGTCTTCTCCAATTTTGGCATCTTTGCTGAAAGGAGAAGCCAAATAATTTGTATGTTCACTGAGTGTACATATAGAATATATACAAATTATTCAGCATCCTTTAGGAGGAGAAAGCAGAAAGGACAAAACAGGAGGCTGGGAAGATGCCAGCAAGCTCCTACTCTATTTTCTAGACTTGCATTAATAATAGGTGGTTTACAAAAGAAGGGTTTTTAAGTAACATGATTTAATATACTTAAAAGATGAGAATTTAAATAAACTGTAATCTGAAAAGAACATTTACATTTAAAAGCTTTTTCCCAAACAGTCAAAGTGCTGGTTGCCTGGGCCAGGCTTGGTATTTTCTGTACTTGTCAGCTTTTGGCAAAGTTCTTTTCACTGAAAATGGCCAAGGAGACTTCTCAAAAGCCTTGTATGCCCAATGCTGTAGCTATTTGCCTTCAACTTTATGTCTCTGATGGGACAAAAAAAAAGAAAAAAGAAAAAAAGAGAAAAAAGATACTCTTACAAAACTGGTTTATAGCTAAGAAGAGAAGAAACCCTGCTAGATGCATCCCGTAAGTACAAAAGAATTGTGGAATCTCTCTTGCTTACAACCTTTACGTGGCTTGGTTTATTTTCACTTCTGTGGTCAAGACAACAGAACAACGTGTGTTGAGGTAGGAGAGAAGCTGAATCCAGCGGGGGGGGGGGGGGCAGGGATTGCACCCTGCGCACACGGCAGCATCTTCCTCGCGTGCGGAAAGAAGCTGCCGTTAGGGCTTTGGAAGAGCCAGAAGGACCACACGCAGCTGGGAGAGATAAATTTAGGAAGATAAAAGCACATGGGGAGTTTAAGTTACCTCAGTATTTATTATAGCAAACTGGAGATATAGGTCAACCCCCTGTCCTGGAGCCCTCGGTGCCTCGAGGCAGAGAAAACGTTACAAATTGCTCAGACAGCACTAACTATGCAAGCAATCCACCGAGCCCGCCAAGGAACACATGTGTTTCAGGCATAAATCGTCCAATCTATTCCTTTCTGAATTAACATCTGTCATCATGACACCATTCAAAATGACTGAAGACTGGATCGTATTAACAACCACACATCTTGGATAAATATTTACTGTTCAGATTTTTTTTTTTCCATTATAAAATAAAAATAATAATAATAATAAAAAAAAAAAGCAGATAGCAAAATTCCTGGAGCTGTGAAGGGGGAGGCTCTTTTCAGCCACTGATAGAAAGCATGTGATTTTATTTACAAAATCAAATCAGTGGGTTTTTTCCCCTCCTCTGTGAGTTTTTTTCCCCTCCTCCGTGAGTCGTCACGCTGCGCACGGGTGAGCTCACAGCACCCTGTGGTGTTGCAATGCTTTCTGAAGGGCTCTTCTGGGAAATTTTGTTATGCTGGAGGTTGCTCACCTTAGAGACTCCACAAAGCCTTCTCCCGTGGAATGCACAAACTGCACTGGCTGATTGTGCCCCGGGAAGAGACAATTTTCCTGTGACCGTTGCAGACAACTGGATGAAGCAAATAAGTTACTTTCATGAAAAGCTGTCAAGGGTATTACTGACTTGCCACCCTGCTCCTCGTAGTCAATGAACGGGTCAGAGAGAGCGAGGACAGGGGTTCCCAGAGTCATGGAACGGGATGGTGAGAAGGCAACACGAGAGTGCAGCCCTGTCCTGGGTATTTGCAGGAAACAGGATTTTCCCAGACACTGGACTAACTCTGTACTTCAGATAAAGGTGTCAGCAATCAGCGCTCGCCTCTGCAAACGTGTAATTTGAGATTTAAAAGCCCGGATTTCTAGGAAATTACATCTGTCCAGGCCAATGTTACCCAGCTTTGGCTCTTAGCCACCACATTCTACTATCAGCACTGCTCGAGAGGCCAAGAGAGATCCTGACAACATCCTGCCTAGCAGGGAGTAGTGCTTCCTCCATCACCGACTTCTCCTTCCAGTCCTTTACTCTCATGTTGCTTGAACAGAACTTTACCAAGATATCCAGTTTTGACTTTAAGACTTCAAGAGCAAATTCATCAAGCCTGTAGGGCAGAGGTGGCAAAAATAATTATACTGATATAAATGTACTGCCTTTTTTGGTTGTTTGCCTAGCTTCAGATATACTTCTTCCTACTAAATTAAAGTCTTCTGAGAAAAAAAATGTTCCCTCGAGGTAGACAGAGAGAGACTACAAGTAAATCTCCCCACAATCTTATGCATAAGCTAAATAAATTGAACTCAAATCTCTTAGATTAAGGGAGGCTTTCCAGACTTCAAATGATTCTTGTAGTTCTTTACTGAAGTGTTAACACAGAACATCTTTATCCTCCTAACACTTGCATGAATAGCTGATACCCTCTGGGCGACGTCTTAGTTTCGCCGTTGATGATGTTCTCTGACTTCTTCCATGTGCTGGATTCGCAACGCGCTGCCCCGGTGTGGAGGAACATCTGCTGCACACGCGGGCAACGAGAGATCCTCGGCAGGCACGAGCGGCGCTGCTGATAAAGCCATGTGTGTCTGGATGGAAGAGACAGCCACACATCTTCACGTGAGGCCAGGTGGAGACGATGTCGTGCAAGCTCAGCCCTTTCTGGTCCATTTGGTCTGCCAGGTGCCCAATCGCATACGTACAGGCCACTGAACATGCAGCCACCAGGCAGCAGTGAGGGGAAGAAAGGGAGCGTGGAGCAGACTGGGTAGTTATGAGGTGGGGGAAATCTGAGAGCACTGTGGTGCAGGAGGGAGCAGGACATAAATCCACAGGCAATCAGGCAATTTCGTTAGCTCTGCTGTTTATGGAATCGCGTGTTTCATTAAGACCAGCATCAGGTTTGGAATGAGTTTCTTTTCATTTCCTCAGATATTCCAGGCCTACCTTTGATCAGTGCAGCTAACCAGTATCACCTGAGCTTACATACACTATGACCTTGAAACGTGCCTACCAGGATTTGCATAATATTGATGCCTGAATATTGCCAGAGCCTGTCAGATGCTTTTTAAGACAGCTGCCCTGGTTCTTCAGTTGGCCCTTGCAGACGTCGGCTTTTCAAAATCACAGAATTGTTTAGGTTGGAAAAGACCTTTAAGATCATCAAGTCCAGCTGTTAACCCAGCACTTTCAGGTCCACCACTGTGTCCCCCAGCACCACATCTACACGTCTGTTAAATACTCCAGGGATGGTGACTCTGCCACTGGGCAGCCTTTTCCAGTGCTCGACAATTTTCTGGGAAGAATTTTTTCCTCAAGTGCAAACTAAATTCCTTGTCCTGCTGGTCACACTGTTTCTGATACAAGGCAGGATGCTGTTGCTATCTTGGCCACCTGGGCACACGCCAGCTCATATTCAGCTGTCTGTCAACCAACACCCCAAAGATCCTTTTCTGCCAGGCAATTTACAGCCACTCTTCTCTGGGCTCGTGGTTGTGACCCAACCGCAGGATCTGGCACTTGGCCTTGTTGAATCTCACACAGCTGGCCTCGGGCCATTAATCCAGCCTGTCCAGATCCCTCTGTAGAGCCTTCCTAGAGATGTGGAAAAACTGCAACTCATCTTTCCTGACTTTGGTTGAGTCATGGATGAAGAACAGAAGAGTGATCGGATATCTAGGAAATGACAGTAACTACCACTTGGATGGCAGCAGACTTCAGAAGAGGTCAGATGAAATTGTCTCAGGATAAAGCAGGATGGTGAGGCAATACCAGAGAGGAAGTCCTAATAGGGCAACGATTCCAGTCTCTTCAGGAGGTAAATTCTGCCTGGGTCTCTTCACTTAAGAATGATGTGAAGGAAAAGGAATGAAAGAAGAATAAAATTCTGACTAGAGGTCTCTAATTTTCACATCACAGCTACAATTACTGAGCTGGAAATGAAGGTGATGCTGTCCTGGTAGATGCGGGATAAGGGTTCTTTAAGGACTCCTGGAGCCTAACATGAGTAAATGCTTCTTATCTTTCAATAGGTAGTATAGTGCAAGGAAGACTGGAGTTAGGTAATACCAAACAAAGCAATGGACCAAAAGAAAAAAAAGGACAAAATCCCTGCAAGACATGGGAATGACTGGAAGGGCAGGCACACCAACGTTTTTTATTTGAATTTGAAGATGAAAGTGTCAAAATTAGGGTACTCAATACAGATACTTCACAAACTTTTGATATCTGGTTGTTGTTTATTGTTCTTTTTTTTTTTTAATCCAGAAAACAGTGTAATTACAGCTAGCTTTTCTTTTCTACCTCTGCCCCAGAAGCTTAGGTGAATGTCTTATTGTCCAGTGTGCATCCATCTGCTAAGAGGACCTGCTAGGAAGGCAGCGGAGCAGCCCCTGCCACCAGCTGAGGCCTGACTCCATGCTCACAGACACACTAAGTATGCCTGGGTGGAACAGCTCTCAGCTGTGTAGTGACCTGCCTAATCTTTTTACGCTGTTGCATACAGGTATGTATGAAGGGCAAGCTCCAGCCTGCACTTTCCATACCAAAAACCTTCCCTTAGGAATCAGGCCAGGAAGTCTCCCCCAAGGCCCTTATGTTGCAAACTGGGTCATTAGTCTAATGAGGTTCCTGGATGGTCCTCACCACAGGGCTACCTGAAAGCTTGTTAGAAGCTATACTAAAGCCTTCTCTCTCTTCTGGTCAGCAGGGACAAGATTCTATACAGCATACCTATATAGTTTTCAGACTTTCTTCTAATCACAACTGAAGAAAAACTGTCCCACTTTCTCTTATAGGGCACCAGTATTCATACTTCTCCTTCCATCTTCTCAAAATGCCTCTGATCTCCAAGGCCAGACACGGAGAAGTATTTATTTTTTTGTAGGCAAGTCTTCCTTGGTTCCCACCAATGCACTGCACTGGGGGAGCAGGTCCTGACCTCGGGAGCACAACCCCTCAGAGAGTACGTACCAGCCTTCTGCAAAGCCCCAAAGACATCAAAACCTAATAAAAAACCCCAGTCTGCTGGCCCAAGAATCACCCCAGAAAGCCAAACCAACTCCCAGCTACCCTTCATCAAAGGAATACAGAGTATTCTCCCCAGAATACATCACACAGACTCTCCTACCTCTTCTGCTCAGTCAGAGACTTGGAAGGAGCCAGAAGACTCTGCCTCATGCTTTCACTTTATGACGAGGCATTTTCTCTGCTTCAACACTTAGTAAGGGTTCAGCTGGCTTGACCACGGCACTGAACCATACTGATGATGTGATGAGGTGGTCTCTGCCATCAATTCCTCCTAAAATCCCCCCCATGCTGTGGGGGTGGAAACAGCCTTTTGTAGCACGTGCTAGGACCACGGGGCAATCACCACTCAGAAGGCTCTCCTGCCTCTTCCCCGGTGCAAGCCTCACCATGCCCTCTATGCACATTGGTCGCCTCACCAGCCATGCGTAAAATTGTCCCATTTCTTGCACCAATTTGAGTTTTTGCCTAAATAGCCATTTATAACTAACCCCTTTAGGAGTATAATATTTGTGCAAGAAATGGGACAACTTTTAAGCTGACTTACAAATTGAAAAGCTTCTCCTCGTTTATGATGGAGCAGCAATTTCAGCTTTTGTCCCCTGCCACCTGAGCCCCAGGAGAACAGGAGGACACAAGGCAGTGCCTACCCAGGCATAGCCCTAAGGAGATGTGCCAGAGCTCTGCCTCAGCAGAGAGTCAGGCATCACAAATCTGTAATATAAATTATGACAAGTGATGGTGGATTTTACAGCTCTACCAAAATCAGATGAAGAGCCTTTCTCACAGCCCTTTAAAACTGAAAAGACCAACTGTACACCAAATATTTAAAAGCAACAATCCCCTGGGAGGAGGAAAGGGAAAGAAAATATGTGCAATCCAGAAGCAGCCACTCGAGTGAAAGTGTCAGTGGCGACTCCATCTGTCAAAGACAAGTGACAGCATTGGGAGAAGCAGGTTCTCCCTCCCTAGCCCAGACCCAGAGAAACCACCTGCTGAAGTGCTTGGCTGCCTAGGCTCAAGCTCCAAACAACTGGAAATGCATGCATGGGGATGAAGCTTTACTTGGGGTTGGACAGCAAGAACAGACGCACAGCCTCACTGTTATCCTAAAGCCAGCAGGAGCAGCGTGGTGGCTCCTCAGTCTGTTTTTCAGGGATGCAAAACATTCCCCAGATGAGGCTGTTTCAGAATCCAAGGAATCTGCAGTGTACTCCACGGCTGTGACATGCACAGTCTGCCCTAGCAAACACATCGCACGACAAGGCCATTCACTAATGGAAGAAGAGAAGCTCTAAACAAAACCTGAGCAGCCAGTGAGGGCTTGGGCAGTAGTCTGCCTTGGCCCTAGCACGGTAACACAGGCTGATCAAGGCAAGAAGGTATTGTAACATATGTTGTTTTAGCAGGACTAGAGGTAACCTGTTGACTTAAAGCAGAAATGTAGTTCCCAAATCAAAGGTTAAAAAAAAAATAAAATTCTCCACTGCTGCCACAACCACAAGATCTCCACAAGCAGCAGCCACGTCCTGTGGCAAAGGAGGAGGGGTTATGTCGTGGGCACTGCTGGAGTCTCAGCATCTGCTGGAGAATGACTGCTTTTCAGATGGCATCACTGCCGTGCGCCAGTCGTCAGAGGCATGTCCCTGCAAGGGACAGACAGTCCAACTTGGCCTCGCTCACAGGCAGGTGCTCGCTGGCTCCCATGACTTCCACTATCAGAGAGCTTCGAGGTGCCGCAGGCAGCTACTGCAAGTGACTCCTGGCAAAGGCTGCAGAGAGTCCTGCTGGAAGCGTCTGCGGGCTCATTACTACACAAGAAGGAAGCTTGTGAGCTGCCAATTGCTAGTGAAACCTTTGCCCTCACTTGGCTGCTTTACTGCCATGTGCCAGATGTTCAGGGAAGTGAGCCCCAGCAAGCAAGACAGATCCAGCTCCTTCTGATTCATCAACGACGGGGAAAAACCCACCCTGGAATCAGCCTCAGCGCCAGGCTGTGATGGCTGCTTTCAGTAACTGGCACTTGTAAATTCCTCTTTTTGTTTCAGGAAGCATCTGCCCCCCACACAAGAGAGAAATCTTCAGCTTTTGACCATTATTTTACCAGAGAAGAGCAGCACATGGCCAAACCTCCCTCCCTCTAAGATTCCTCTGGTAGTTTGGGTGTTCAGGAAGAGTTTCTGTCACGGAGAGACCCGGGGTGGTGCGGGATGGTGTAATAGTGGGAAGCAGGCAGCGTGGGTCACAATACACGCTGGTAGTGTCTCTTGGCAAAAAGAACAGTCCAGAGGAGAGAGTGTAAGTGTTCTGAGTGACTGTCCCTGAGTAATCCACCTCTGGGGATGCAGTAGCAGCAGCCGTTTCGTCAGAGCAGGGGTGCCTGCCAGCATCACAGGCTCTTGCAGTAATGACTGCAAGTCACCACTGCCAGACCAGTTACTACAGATGCAAAAACAACTCACATCTGTGACCCTTCGGCAATAATCAAGGGTTCATGCGACTCCAGGCCATTTCCTTTCCACTTGTGCACTGACACATTAGGTCAGCATGGTGCAATACTCCCCTGTGCTAACCACGTCACCTCTCTCCAGCCCACATTTATTTTCCCCCATTTACTTACAACAAGTGGAATTATTTTCTCCTTCAGTTTAAGGCTTGTCAAATGACTGAAATCAGATGACCAGGGCTTTGTTGCTCACCCGCGTTTCCCCTTCTTAAAGACAGGTCTATACTCTCCAGCAATACAGTACTGCCCTAACTTGCTACAAGACTTGAAATTCTGAGTGGCAGCTCACTCAGGACTCTTTGGTTTGCTGCTGGTGTTGAGTATTTAGCCAACCCTGTCCTTTTACCCGAATAACCTTTTCTCTCGAGTTTTTATTTGCTACCAGATATTTCTATTCTAGGTGAATCAAAAAGAAGCTTTTACTTTTATTCTGGTCCATATTCCACTGTTCCTCTTTCTGCATACAGTGCCTCCCAGGGCACCAAGGCATCACACAGATCTCCAGAAGGCTGTCACCCCAGGCTGTGTGTAACACACCAAATCCTCAGCCTCACCATTCTGCTGCTGCTTCTGTATCACACTGAGTTTTTTTTTCCTTAGAACATCTGAAAATCCTCCTCTCCGCAAAGCACTCAGCCCTTCCTCAGTATGCAAGTGCTGCCAAAAGACTAACATAACACAGAGCAAATCCCTCTCAGCTGCAGGGAGAATAAGCTGATCTGATCACTGACCCCAGCAATAAATAGCCATTCGCCTTGCTTTTACTCTTTCTTAGATAAACTCCCTTTGATTTCATGAGAAGACAAAGTGAGGATCCCAGTAACTGGCCCAGAATGTTTGGTTAAGCAGGTCCAAGCAGCTCCAGGTCCAGTGTCTGAAGGAATTCAGAGAGTCTCATACTCCACCTGTGACTGTACCATGGACACATGCAGTTGCCATCAACATTCAGGGGCAAAGGAAACATCAGAGGGCAGAGTCTGGCCCATTTTTTGGAAGAATGTGTCCACTTCCACAGTAGTCATGCTCTTTAGCAGGATGCTTCCATTTCCCCCATCTCTGTCCAGAGGTCAGTCTCCTGAGTCTACCACCAGTTTGCAGCAGGGATAACGTCTTGCAGAGGGGCAGTGGCACACTCCTAGGTGATGCACATGCCTCTAGATGAATCCAGAGAAGGAAGAAACTCCCTTTTCTCTAGCTAATCAGCTAAGAAATAAACTCTTCACAGAGAGCAGTGGGCAGGCAGATGTCATTTTGAACTTACCCCACGCTGATAAAATTACTAACGCTCACTACCAGAACAAACAGACGTCTACGTCTCACTCCCAGAGCACTCTTAGTTCTCCGCCAGGTCATTTCTTTTAGCTAACAGACAGCACTTCTTGCAGTGGTTTCCACTAGAAAAGGCAGCTGTACTAGTCACCTGCTTGCAGCTAAGGCCAGTGACAGCGAGATCTCAGCCTCAAATAGAGAGAGATCAGACTGGAAAGCACAGATGTTTTCCAGTCACCTGGACTGCATCCTAAAATATTCAATAAACTCTCAGCAGCCTCAAAACCCAGCAGAGATTCCCTTTGGGAACTTGTGTAGAACAGGTAAGGTGTCAGAGGACTGAAAAATGGACAAAAGTAGTGCCTAGCCTTAAGAAGGGAGAAAAAAAAAAAAGGGAAGAGAGTTGACTTAGGATTTTGATTTTCCAAATAGCAAGATGAATTGTTTGTAAGCAGCTGAAAAAAAAAACAAACAAAAAACTGAGTAGCGACCCAGGTGGATTTGTCAGGAGTGAATCATTATTGAAAAAAACCCCAACCTATACCAAAAACAACAACAAAAAACCCCCCTATTTCTTAATACAGAAAAAAAAGTATCATAGGGCAGAAGGGAAACATGAACTGGAATTCAGCAAGGCTTCTGACGTATCACTTTCACAAACATGCCAAAAAATGTTATTAATGATATTACTGTGATACAAGTTCAGAAGTGGCCAAAAAAACTATCCAGGAGGAGTTCTCAGTGGGCTCATTGGAAAAATGGAAGGATGTTCTTACTTTGGGGTCTGCCTAGGAACCAACTTTGTTTAGTGTTTTCATTACCAACTGGATGATGAAGTAAAAAGTATGTTTATTAAAATGCAGAGGACATGACTCTGGAAAGAATGGCAGGTATCCTGGAAAGCTCTTCCAAAGGAATCTAGCAAGTTGGAGAAGCTTTCTGGAAGAAAGAATTAGTAGGGACAAGTGTATGGTGCTGCTCTTTGGCAGGAAGGGCCAACGGCGCAAGCACAGGCTGTGGAGCTGGGGAAGCAGCTGCCCTTCAGCTCTTGCTGAGACCTGGAGTCTCGAGGAACTGGACACTGAGCTTCCAGAGCAGCTCTGTGGAAAAGGCAGTCAGACCAGAGGATGTATACAGAATGAGAACTGCAAGTCTAGTGAAGCAGCTGTTTGCTCCTCTCTGTTTGCTGTACTTTGGGCACTGCTCTTTAAGAAAAAGCACCGAAGTAACAGGCAATGCAGGAAGCTCAAGTTCTTTCTGCCAAGCTGGGTACCTAAGCCCTCGGTTGAGATTACTGCAGTGACTCTCCCCAGCCCTCTAGCAAGTTTTAACAAATTATTAAGTGCATCTTTCCAAGAGCAGGGTGCACCTCATTAGAATCTAGTGCTGACCGCACGACTGCAGGCATCGGGTGGAAATTCAATTTTTTTTTGAAGTAAACCAATCCACGCTTTGGACTTCAAGCTAAGGACTGGGAGTTCTGACAGCTGTGTTCAGGTTGCAGGGCACTGACACTGCCAGGGCTTTCCCCTGTCTGGAATGAAGAACAAGAGCGTGACATAAACCAAGGAAAATTACTTTTGACTTAATTATTCATGTTATGAAAGCCCACTTGTACTTGTACTGTAACTTCATCCCTCTGGTACCAGGAAAATAATTGCAAGTTGGTGCCAGTGTGAGACAAGAGCAAAGTATGAGCCCTTAAGGCTATCTATGTAATATCCATATACAATTACATTCCCAGTTCCATTCTATATATAGTGAGCTGCCAACCTCCCCTCTCTGTCTCTAAACACACGATGTAACTCCTATCCTCTGAATATTAATCTGTTTGTCTGGTTATCTGCTGAAAAATCATTAAAGAATATTTGAAAACAGACACATAAGGTTTGTAAAACAAGAACTATACCCAAATAGAGGCCATTTATTCTGTATTTTGTGACAATAGATAAAGACAAGCCAACCTCTGAATGAGAAGTCATCGATTACAACCTGATTCCACTTAGGATGAGTGAATTACTGAGAACATCCCTAACTAGTAACAGGTCCATGGTACTTCAGAAGGGCACTAACGCAACCAATTGAGACAAAATATTTACGAGGGGAAGGCGGTGGATTCACCATTTCAGTGTTTTCAAATTACTTCAGCCGAACATAAACCATGAATTTGAGCAGTGCAGAGACTGGGCAGCATACAACAGCTTCTGATGTTCAGTCGGTCACAGCAAGTCTGTGGACTGTGGCCTTTTTGACAAGTTGTGCTGCTGCTGGCTCCTCCCCTCCTGTGCCATCACATCCTTATCCCTAAGCTCCCGTTTCTTCTTCCTGCCACTGCTCTTTTCCTCCTGCAGCTCTTAAATCCTACGAGTCCATAACATCAATGCAAAATGTGATCCTTGTATACGCTCTTTAAAATCAATAAACCCTAAATTCATTGTTCATAGTACACACTGATGTAATCCTAACAGAAAGCCTCGTCAGCGATGCACGGGCAGGTCACAGAGAGATGCCTTTGTAAAACATATTTAATTCAAGTCCATGAAGGTAATAAAAACCTTCTCTCAAATGCAGGAGGAACCCTCCTCAGACCAAAACGTGGCAAATATGACTGTGATATCATCTCTGTCCATCGTTTCTAATTAGCTGACCTTCACAATGTCAGCTGACAGCGTTCTTACCACTTTCTCCTTGTAAACAATGTATTTCAGCCACTTGAAATCCTGCCATTTGAATCCCGCCAGAACAAACAGGGAATCCTTCTCATACTGCTCCATTTTCTGGATTGCACCTTCAGGATATGTGATCCGGAGAGTTGTCTTGCCACCCACATCTTTTTCAAAGCCCTTCACTGGAGCCGAGTTCAGCCTGCAGGGCAACCAGAGAAAACCCTGTCATGGATTCCCACTTACACTGGTGCGTGGTGATGACACAGCAATCACTGCTGGGCAAGAGCTCCCTGCACGCAGCTGTTACAGCAGCAAACCTTAACTCTTGCAGTTCTTCAGCACAAACATTTAAGAAGCTTTACACCAAGTGACAACAGTTTAATTAGCAGCTATTTAAATGGTTTCGTTGAATACAATGGGAACGATTTCTGCATATCCAGTCTCGTGATTTAAATTGGGTTGGAAGCTTTGGAAAAGGAAACTGAAAACTATTGTCCTTGCAAATGTAAGAGTTACAAGCTAAGCATTAATAGTTCAACATCCCATCGCTCCTGGAATATTTTGCTTGGATTCTGCAAGACTGCGCTGAACTGCAGGATGCAGCTCAACAAACTGAAACTAGTCTCGTGCTCCCAGCCCAGACCAGAGTTTACTCTGCTCATCTTATCCGCAGCGAAACCATTTAGGGAACTAAGCCAGCTAAGAATTTTTGAAAAACCCCAAGGAATAATCAGCACCTGGTTTAACCCCCCAGCCCGGCCCAGCCGAAGGCGAGCTGCCCTGCAATGCCAGCGCAAAGGAAGAGGCTGGCCTGCGGCTCAGGCAGCACTGCGGTCTCACTGGCTCAAGGAGTTGCTGAGGGAGTGGACCCCACTCTGAAAACACCCAAGCACACGCAGCTTCGCTCTCCGAGGGAATGCTTTGTGTTTAGCTGTGCTTTTCTTAAAACACCCCTCAGGGATGAAGTCTTTTCCCTTTGAAAAACAAACTTCTGTGGTGTTAACAGCACACGATGACTTCCACGACATTCAAGATATTCAGAGGTTCTATTCAAAATGAGAAAGCCAAAGCTGAGAAAATGTCAACTAACTTGGAATACAAATCTTGCTGACATCAAACAGCAGCCCCTGATGGAACAGCATTGCCTGCTTGAATTATTGCAGCCTTCTTGACATGGGGTAGTTCAATATACTGGGAAGTGCTTATGGAGTGCAAATTTTGCTGTGTAGGAATGTTAATGAGGATCTGGATTTGTCTTTTTCAGCCTGGGTAAGCATTTTAGGTGGGAAACCTTTTAGAAGAAGAAAATCCCTGTATACCATCTGAAATTCTATTCAGAATTAAGGAGAATAAATTCTGATGTATTTTTAGAGAAAACAGTTTATCATTAGAAGTAAAACCTTAAACAGAAAACAACTTAAGAACAGGTACTACCACAATTTGTACAGGAGATGAAGCCTTTTCTCACGGTTTATAAACCTTGCTTTGTACCCTGACTTTGAGGCATCTAGACCTGACTGCCTGCAGAAACAGTGCTTGCAGCCAGCCCCATCCCTTGCTTTTTCCTCTTGCTGACGGCGCGTTCACACATCCCTCGCTTTTGCTATGGGCACTGTTTAAACCTCAGGGCGTTGTGTGTCTCTGGGGTAGACGACTGTACATAGAGCACGTGGCTCTAAAGCAACAGAGATAAATGCAATGAAGTATTATGGAAAGAGAGCTAGTTATACATATTTTCACCTGTCTTCTTGAAGTTGAGGGGAAGGTTAGTGTCTGTAGTTATATATATAGTTATATACACACTAGTGTATAGCTCTCTCAGCTGCTGGATTCGTTGTTTTGCTTCTTACCTTGTTAAATCTCTCCCAACTCGGGACCCCTACTTTGCACCTAGACAGGAAACAAAACAAACCGTTTCTCCAAGTAAAATGAACTTGGGTCTCCAGCAAAGGGCCAGAGTGTGAACTGCTGACAGAGTCATAGCGAAGGAGCCCCGCTACCGAGGCAGCGCTGTCAGCCCCGCAGTCAGTGCCCCAGGGACAGTGCAGGCAGTGAAGCAGGAACAGTTCTGGCAGCCAGAACCTGTGTTCACCAAGGTGTGTACCACACAGCTTGAACCCTTTCTCAGGCGGGACATGCTGGTGGTTATCAGCACAGCTACACCTTGGAAAACCTCAGTTAGGCTGCCGGGCCTCCTTGCACTGCCCATGGACAGGCAGTTTTCTCCATAGGAAGTTTCAGGGTGTTTTTCTGTCTTGTGTCTGCTGATGGGAGCTTAGAGACACTAACTCCTAACCTGGACACCATGAAGACCCTCTCAAATCTCACTAAAGTACCATCATCAGGTGAATCCCCACCTCATTTCAGCCAGGAATTTCTGATACATATTTGGTTTTTTTCCCTGCCTGCATTCTATTCTAAGGAGGCCTTTCAGAGAGCTTATGACTGACTGCTAGGAGATGCTCCTGCCAGGTAAACAGTGTGACAGCTGCAAATCATGTCTGCACTGAAATCATAATATCCCATTAAACACTAACTCACTTCAAGCTGTTTCAGACTGTAAAGCTGATCAGACTTGCTTCACAAGATCAACATTTCTTGCTGCACCAGTGATCATCAGATGGCAACACGAGGCATCCTAACACTCCACACACTGCTGATCGCTCCTTTGTCCACAAATGTACATTTATCCCCTTAATGGTCACCTCCCAAGTCTAAAGTCTGACCCTTCAAATGAGTTTTGCATTCCATAAAAAAGGATGCTATAACATCAGGGAATTCCCCAGCTTCCAGGGCAGTAAAAGAAGCAGTTGGATATCTTTAAGAAGTCTGCTCTCACCTCCTCAGTCCCACATCCAAGCACCTGGCTTCATTTAACCTTTACAGTTGACTTTTCTCTCCTTTATCCATCCCACAAGCAGCACAGGTGCTTAGCTGCCCTCTTATCCTCTCAGCTTGCAAACTGACTTAGATTTACTGATGTGGAGAGAAAGGTTGAACTTTTTATTTGGAAATTAAATAGTGGACTTACTGATGTAAATCTTAGTGGGTGGCTTAGTCCAGATGGATTGAAACTGTTCTCTTGTTACTTTTTGAACCATCTGAACTCAAGAAAAGGCTACGACTGAATTTTAATTCAGCTCAAATAACTGCAAGTCACCAGACTACGATAAGTAAGAGCCATTTGCTAACAACTGATAGTGGGACAAACTGGGAGAAGAGCTGTAAAAGTTTCATCCCGTTCTGATCCCCATGTCCAGAGGACTGCCAGGGAAGCAGGGAACCTGCTCAAGGGACAAAGGACCAAAAGGGATCTTCTCAGCCTTTCTGTCCAGAGTTGGAGGGTATTTATTACGCTGTGTATTTTCTGTTCTTTCATCATGTGCCCATTACTAGCACATGGAAGAAAAAGGAGACCTTGCTAAAGGATACCTCTACCGTGCCTTCAATTCTTTTACTAATCCTCTTCTCTCTTCCACCTTAGCTAAGAATTTGCTATTTGCCACCAAGTCTCCTGAACGACTAAAGTTCAGAGAGATGATATCGGCTACTTTCCCCTTAATAAGAAATCAGTGAACTTGCTAAGAAAAAAAAACAAACAAAAAAACAAACAAAAAAAACCCCAACAAACCAACTTAGGCTACACTAAACCAGTTTTTATAAACTTACACTGAGGTTCATCCCACTTTTGCTGTTTACCATCTTAATATTTTGTCACTCATGATTCAGAACTTGCCACAAAGCTCTGCATTTTTTTCAAGTCGGACAAATGGGTCTGGAGCTCCCCAGGGCACATCCCCCCTCCCTCCTACACACACACTCTCTCTCACTCTCCATTAGTACAGGTATTATGTTTGTTAATCTCCAGTCACCCAGAACACCTCTCTGACTTGACAGATTTATTACTAAGAGTTGTGACTAGACCTGTGATTTCACATATCAGCACACTTTTCAAGCATTCTGACCCAGGGGTGATCTAGGTCCTCAGCAAAAGCAAGAAGTCCTAACTTTGCCTGTGGTCCTTTCCACTGCTATGCCACTGCTCCTGCTCTTTATTCAACATCATCATCCACGGTGAAACAGAGGCAAAGTGTTCACAGCTTCTAGGTGCACCAACACGTGTTCAGTCATTACTAGGTCCTCACTCATAAGAGACCTGCTGCTTCCTAAGACGCTACACTGCACCATTCTTAGTTTTCCCAATCCTGACTGTGAAGTGTAGGTCCCAGGGAATGCTAACCATGTAGGACCACTACAGCTTCACTGAGCTGCCTAAGGGATACATTTGAGAGCAGATCTAACAGTATGCTTTACTGCTTCACCACCTAAGGGCATCAAAAAGCAGCAGCTATTGCAAAGGAGCTATAAAGAGAAGGTTCAAGTGGGGCTGCAGGAGAGGCCACCTTCCCAAACAGCTGTGGAAAATGGCAGTGCCTTTACCCTTTGATGTGATCACCATTTATAATAAACATCTATGTGCTCTTCGTTTTTTTTTCCCCTCCATATTAGTTAATGCTTCCATACAAATGG
The DNA here is from genome assembly GCA_024611175.1 of Megaceryle torquata. Lineage (NCBI taxonomy): Eukaryota > Metazoa > Chordata > Aves > Coraciiformes > Cerylidae > Megaceryle > Megaceryle torquata. The sequence goes on from JANIJG010014763.1 coordinate 70,715, forward strand.
ATATTGCCAGCCGTGTAGGTTTAACATTTGCCTGCATGGCTTGTGAACTGGCACAGAAACTGAATATATAACAAGAAACCTGTGATGCCGAAGACTTACCTGACAACAACATCATAGTCATCAATTTTTAAACCCAATGACTTATTTGCAAGTACTCCACCATTTCCCACAATAATACATCGCCGGCAGCTCAGACTGTGAAAGAAACAGAAGAAAGAGGTGCTTTTTGTAATATCATTTCAAACACACTGAGCTGCATGTATTTCGTTTGCGCCTATCTGAGAACTATGGGAAACCTGTTGGAATTTAAGAATGAAGGGGAGGACAGAGATACACTTGATCCCTAGCTCACCCCATCATGCCCAGGCATTACACGTGATAAACTGCTTTCAACACCTCACACCACGTGGGACCTAATGAGATGAGCTGTCAGGACAAGCAGCTCCTCTCCCCCCACACCCCTGGTATGATGGGGTTGAATCAAACCCATCTGTTTACTTAAACCTTCTCATTATTCATTTGGCACTGAAATAACAATAAACCAAAGGCTTAGTGAGGAAGTCCTGTCTTCAAGCAATTTTCTGAGTGCAGGCAGATACTGCCAGGTTATCTGGGGTGTGCAAAATTGCTGCAGTTATCGTGAGACTCCAAGAGGCAGAAAAACACTAAATAGATACAGAAAGGACAAAGGGCCCCCCCACACTTGGGTACATAGGAAGCATCTATGGAAACACAATGGGTGAGGAAGGGGAAGGAAAATAACCTTAATTAACAAAGAAAAGGTGAAGGAAGGGAACTGCGAGTTTCTCGTGGAACTGCGGGTCACGAGAACTCTCTGCAGCAGATGTTAAAAAGTTATTTCATTTTGAAGAAAGAGAGAGGACTTCTTTCCAGCCATCTAATCCCAAATGCAGCTGGCTCTTCTGGCAAGGTGCCTCTATCTCTGGTAGTTCACTGAAGGGATACGTGTCTGCAGAGCCTTTTTCGGAAAGGGTCCAAGGCAATCAGTTGTTTGGAGCAGATCTCCAGGCTAGGCAGCCTTCCTAGTCCCAGGCATGGTCAAATGGTCTCGTCTAAGCTGTCCTCACTGTGATCAGTCTAAAGAGCCAGCGCGAGGAAAACTCTGATGAAGTGGAGCCTGTCTTTGCAGAGCAGGGCTAGAGCACACTTCAAGACTCAGCTAAGCCACCGAGGGTTACCCTGCTGACAGAGCCATTAGCTGGAGACATGCACAGAATTAACAGCACCGAGAAATGCTCAGAAGCAGCTTCCCCAGCCCAGATAAGAGTTCCACTGCAGATCCCAGCCCTTCCAAAATTGAAAACCTCCTCAAAAAGATGGATGGATTAGCCCAGAGCTCGTGTCCCTAAGGGCTGAAGAAGTTTGCTATAATGAAATCACAACAGAGAAATAACTTTATAGAAAATGGCACAGGAAAACAAAACAAAACAAAACAAAACAAAACAAACCCCAAAGAGTTCTGGCAACAAGAAGAAAGCAGAAGCAAGATCTGGGTCAGGCAGTGTATTGTGTCAAGGAGGGAAGGGAAAAAGTCAGCCCCAAGTACACTCATCCAAGTGCAAAGATGGTAATGGGAAAAGGTGCTGCAGGAGGGGAAAAAAACCAAATCATAGTTCAGTTCTGTCCAAGTGAAATTTCAGCTGAAAATATGCTCCTTTGATGATTACAATAGGAAAGTTCGACCTCCTAAGACAACAGACTGCTGTAATTTCTCTACCCAGTTGTCTCTGAGCCTTGACTTTTCTTAATTTTATGTTTTGAAGACTACCATGCTGAAGTCCAAAGTCTGCAAGCTATTGACCCTCCCCTCTATCCCTCTCCCTCTTACTGTTAGGATGCTGGCTCCTACCAGTTTTGAATACAGATGTGCTTGTTTCAGCCTCAAACCATTTAATTGCATTCCTCCGTTTTCTGCTAAATCAAAGCACCATCTACTGTCAGCAGTCCCTTCCACACCTGCATGTGATCCACATCCTGATAAACCACTGTCTGTAGACACTGCTTCTAGGTGGATAATCAGTCATGGCTCAGACTGGTGAGCATGAGATGCTTCACCTGAGATAAAAGAACCAGTTCCACCAGCCAAACTGTTCCAGCAGCCTCTCTGCATGGACCTGTTCCCACACAGTACTTGCAAACTCAAAGTCTTAATTTTCTCTTGACCACACAAACCTGAGTGAGCTCATCACATCTCTTACAGTATGGCAGCTCCAGCTCTCCTAGGGTTTGAGTCCCATTTGTAGCACCTCTCTGAACTGCTTTCAACTTCTTCACAAATCCCTGAAGCACCGACTATGGAAGACCAGCATGCAAAGCTAACGTTGCTCAAAGCAGGGTCCCTTCTATACAGAGATTTTACCTCCACCAATCCAATGCTCTTTTTATAGGTGTTGGTTTGCAGAACACAATCCTCACCGTCTAAGCACGATCTGTGTTGTTACCTCTGAGATGCATCACTTTTGATTTGGCTCCAGTTGAGTTTGACTGTTCTGAGAAGGGACTATGTTCTCTGAAGAGGTCTAGACTGACCCGTCCCTCCTACTCCTTACTTCTCCAGTCTTTGGCTCTGGCAAATTTTCCCAGGGCAATTTTACATTTCCCCCAGATTAGTTTTAAGCGCCATGAACACCTGCCACCAGGATTACACTGGAAGTGTCACTAAAGGATTAATTCTCAACTTTTTAAAGCTCTGTGACATAGCCCCTCCCTAATAAGGATACGTCTGCAATGGTGGTGTGTAGAGGCAGAATATAATGGACTGAGACAACTAACTAAAGCCTATCTTTAAAAGGTTACCTTTATCAATCAAGCTTCTAGTTCATCTAAAAAAAAAAATATCCTCTACACGACAAGATTTCATTTCCACAAAACCCAAGATAACTCAGATCAGTTATGCTGCCATTCTAGCTCTGTCCAGCTCAAGCATTCCAGGAAGGACGCTGAGGTGCTGGAGAGGATACAGAGGTGGCTACCGAGCTAGGAAAGGGCCTGGAGCATGTCTCTCATG